>NQII01000412.1:178766-222493 GCA_002778355.1 Clitarchus hookeri
TAACTGCGGTCCGTCACCTGCCTCGTGACACATGTCTACTAAGTCTCTACCCTGGTTATGCGGGGGGGGGGTGGTTGTGGGCCAGCGTCGCTCTACTATTCCTAAACCGTCACTCGTCAAAGTGGTTATCTTAAAATGTATGCACTGAGAAGGAATTTCTTTAAAGAGACATTAAATGTGACAGCAATGTCACTACAGATGGAACCAGAAACAAATGCATCACTAAACAGACAATCACATTGATTTGCCTTTTAAACTCTAGCATCTAATATTTCAAGAACTTCATTGAATTTATTTGCAACCATGTAGGGGAAAGTAGGCTCATTGGTTATATGTCAATAAACTTCTCGTTCAGACTATTTTATTGAAGCTTTAAATACTAATATTGCCCAGACACGAGCAAAACTACGATATAGGCTAGTCACGGTNCAGACTATTTTATTGAAGCTTTAAATACTAATATTGCCCAGACACGAGCAAAACTACGATATAGGCTAGTCACGGTAAAGTGAGCACTTTTAAAAGTTCTCTCATTTGGAAGAATAGTCAACAAATATATTTAATTTTAACCTTAAACGTTATATTCCGAATGCTGTGGAATATACACACTGTGTTTATTACTTACGTGGTAGTCTTTATTTAAAAAGGTGGTTAAAGGATTAAATATGACTGAAAGAAAAAAAGTAACTAGAACCTCTAAAGTGCTCACTTTACCATGGACAGACTATAGGAGCTTGTATTAAACTTTGCTAGAGACTATCTAGCAATAAATTGGTGTTTTCACCGCTTAAACTCCCATAGGTACACAAGCAACATGAGAATACTGCAGGTTATTGCATAGCCATGCGCGTAGAGGCGATGGCTCACTTGATGCGCATGCTAGTTCTGCTTGTATGTTCCCGCAATTCTGAGAATCAAACACGAAAATAGCTCCAGGTTGGCAAACGCCTCGGGCCTCGTATTTTTTTTTTCAATCGCTCTCTACTTTGCATTTTATTTCAGCAGAATGTAACAGTCCGTCGGAAATAACGTCGGTATCCAAGAACTTTTGCGCTGAAACAACAGCTATCGAATAGAATTCTTTTTTATGAACACGGTGCTTTATTTTAGTGTTGCAAAACGGAATTTAACACGAGTAAATGGCCATATGTATGTAAATGCAGTAAATAAAAAAAAATAGATAAGTATATACATCANCCATATGTATGTAAATGCAGTAAATAAAAAAAATAGATATGTATATAGATAAAATGATGTACAGCGATGCTTTATGATAGTTCGAGAACTGCCCTAAAGGGGATATTGGTGTGAAAATATTATTCATTGGCAATTTTTTTTTGGGTGAGTCAAGAAACGTGAGCGTCCCAGTTTTAGACTCCTTTCCCTTATAAATATTAAATTCTCTTGTGTCAAAAAATAAACGCTTTAGAAACGGGCGTTATCCGCGTGTAACTTTCCTGAAATCGATTTTACTAGCAATAATCGAAATAAAAATTTACATACAAAAGTTTACATTATCGTTACATTTGCTACCTTCGTTGATGCTTCATGCATCAATGTCGTCTTGCCTTGCACGGCACTTCTGAGACTAGACAGTTCTGCACTCTGGCGATGCCCCACGTCTTAGGTTCGTTATCGTCCATTGCATCGTGTTTCAAACGTTCAGACCTGTCCTTGCAAGAGTTGTTTCTTCATCATTGCTGGGCCTCCTTTTGACTCTCGTTGATGTGTGAAAGTTCTTCTCGGTACCTATCTCTCTCTCTCTCTCTCGCTCTCTCTCTCTCTCTCTCTCTCTCATGTGGCTAGGAGTCAAGACCAGGAAATGTCAGAGACCAGGCCATGCTCTTATTCAGACACCAAAGAGGATCAGCAGTGAAGGTAACAAGGGGCCGGCTACGTTGTGTTAAACTTGCATCAACTGTATGTCTAAATGTTTATAAAGTCTGGCTTGTGTTCACACTGAACTTTAAGAANGTTGTGTTAAACTTGCATCAACTGTATGTCTAAATGTTTATAAAGTCTGGCTTGTGTTCACACTGAACTTTAAGAATGCTCCTCTTTAAGTCGTAATGCATTGCTACCAATTAAACTATAATGGGATCTGCAAATATTCGTGTATGTACGTACGTTTGTATACATAAACACATAGCAAATATGCATACCAACGTGTGTCCAATAGTATTTATAAATGTTTGCATATATAAATATATATATATGTCCACAACAACATAATTTTTCTTACAGTTGGGGCCAATTTGCATCCATAAATATTTTTGTAAATTTTGAATTTTCCAATTTTTTTTATATATATATCAAACACACCTGCCAACGCACAAACGAAATTAAAACTAAAATTTCACTTTCAATCCTATGAATTTTCAACTCATGCTCTATACAGGGGGGATTGGAAATGGCAAATCAGTTCGCGGCTCATGGTAGCCAGGCAAAAAACAAGAAGAATAAGTATAGTAACCACACATTGGAAGTGTTGCTGAGGAACTTGTTAGGTGAAAATTAAGCAAAAACTATTTGAGATGGAACATTTAACTTTTTGATTCCGTTCACGTGCATGGATATACGCGCATGGTGAGCAAATCGTGACTGTTATCCAACCCCGTCTTTGGAATACCCACTAGCGGTCATGTCTGACACGCAGTTGACACCCTACATACTGTACGACTACACTGTTAAAAATGTCCATATATTTACCGAAAAGTTTACGGAAATGTACAGTACATACACAGAAACGCAATCCGTAATGACGAAAAACGGATCTGCGTCTCCGTACTCCCTACATCTACGGGTTTCGAGAACGAACAAAGCCGAGTTTGCACGAAGCATTCTTTGCCACTGTAACCAGAAAATTATCGTTTCTGTGGCAGTTAGGTTATCCACGACACTGCAACCTCTTTGTTAAAACATCGCAAAGTAGTATCAGGCGTCTGTAACATTTAGCAACACTTAAAATACACTAACTTCAATATTAACTGTAAAGGTTGCNCGCACCACACGTTTATGCATCATCGTACCTGAATTCCTCTGGAACATGTTACATGTGGATTGCAGTGATGCCAATAATGACTTTTGTGCCAATTAAAAAAAACGCCTTCGCGGGTAAAATGTGCTTTGGACGTCCAAAAGATGTGACCCACGAGGTCTGGGTCTTGTTGGAATGACGTCGCCATCCACTGACAGTGCTCGAGATGGCGAGGCCGATCTTCTTCCATTAAATGATGCATGGTACTGTAGTGACGAGGATAGAGCCCATCGTCGTGCAAGANTGGCGAGGCCGATCTTCTTCCATTAAATGATGCATGGTACTGTAGTGACGAGGATAGAGCCCATCGTCGTGCAAGATGTTCAGTACAAGGGTTATGGTTCGCACCGAGTCATCGTCCGGCAGTGGGCGAGCTCAAGATGGGATTCCTTGTGAACATCTGAAGAACCCTTTCTTCGACCCGCTGCGTGCATCGACATGATTGCATTCTGCGATGTACACTCAGCCCAGGCATTATTGGCCCCGATTCTCGTGCCTGTTGAGCCAGAATTCCGATCACATTGGGTGTAGGGTGACGACCNGCCCAGGCATTATTGGCCCCGATTCTCGTGCCTGTTGAGCCAGAATTCCGATCACATTGGGTGTAGGGTGACGACCACCACGATCTCTCTCTCTCTATCTCTCTCTCTCTCTGTCTCTCTCTATCTCTCTCTCTCTCTCTCTCTCTCTGTGTGTGTGTACAATCTCGCTGCGGTATTCGGGTTGCCACGACACTCGCCAAATATGCGGGGCATGTCGCAGTATTTCTGTATGGTATATTCCATGCTTCTGCCTGAACCTTCTTACTACTCGACTCTTGTGAACGCGCAATAGCGGGTGCACTACTAATTTCACTGCGTACACCACCATCCATTGTCAGGTGTGTTGCATACCATTTGGGTTTTGCACCACCACTATTTTATGAGTGTGCAGTGCTGCGGGTTTTCAACGGGTTGCCCGTCTGTAGGCATGGACACGGTGCTCACACTTTGTGAGCTCTTGTCTCAGAAACTGTTAGACTGAGCGAGTTCAGACAAAAGAAAATTTTTTTGTTAATTGTGACATGTCGATTGTTAATTCGCCTAGATACATCTCTTATGGCCTACATTCACATAATTGCATTAATAATAAGGGTGGCAAACTCTAGTTTTCCAATGACGGGGTTGGATGACAGTCACAATTTGTTCACCATGCACGTGAACGGAATCCAAAAGTTAAATGTTCCATCTCAAATAGTTTTTGCTTTATTTTCACCTAACACGTTCCTCAGCTCCACTTCCAAGGTGTGGTTCCTATACTTATTATTCTTGTTTTAGGCCTGGTTACCATGGGCCGCGAGCTGATTTGCTATTTGCAATCCATCCTGTATATATACACACACAAACACAATCTTCAAACTTTAATGCCAGTGGTAAATCAGGATTTATGTGAGCAAGGACAAAACGAAGAAATCGAAAACCAGAAATATCCCACATAATGAACTGCAGTCAACTAGGAACTTTAGAAGAACCAAGCAGTCAATAGCGCACGAAGCAACAAGGGACAGGCAACAAACTGAACCAGAAATTTGGTGAACAACAATCCAACGTTATCTCTATTGCGTTTTCATAATTCACCAGTTGTGTCTTCTGATGAAGTCTTGTATCATTACTGAGTTACTGTTGTGTCGTTTTACAGTGGATTCTACTATTACAGTTTTTTTTCATTTCTCTTTGGTTTTTTTGCCGTATTTACTAATGATTTTATGTTTTCCATAAGCATTTACAAGGAAATAATTTTTCCAGATTCATGTTCGTTGTAACTGTGTAGTCTTATATTAATGTTTCTTTGAGTTNAAAAAACAAGAAGAATAAGTATAGTAACCACACATTGGAAGTGTTGCTGAGGAACTTGTTAGGTGAAAATTAAGCAAATACTATTTGAGATGGAACATTTAACTTTTTGATTCCGTTCACGTGCATGGATATACGCGCATGGTGAGCAAATCGTGACTGTTATCCAACCCCGTCTTTGGAATACCCACTAGCGGTCATGTCTGACACGCAGTTGACACCCTACATACTGTACGACTACACTGTTAAAAATGTCCATATATTTACCGAAAAGTTTACGGAAATGTACAGTACATACACAGAAACGCAATCCGTAATGACGAAAAACGGATCTGCGTCTCCGTACTCCCTACATCTACGGGTTTCGAGAACGAACAAAGCCGAGTTTGCACGAAGCATTCTTTGCCACTGTAACCAGAAAATTATCGTTTCTGTGGCAGTTAGGTTATCCNCAAAGCCGAGTTTGCACGAAGCATTCTTTGCCACTGTAACCAGAAAATTATCGTTTCTGTGGCAGTTAGGTTATCTACGACACTGCAACCTCTTTGTTAAAACATCGCAAAGTAGCATCAGGCGTCTGTAACATTTAGCAACACTTAAAATACACTAACTTCAATATTAACTGTAAAGGTTGCTTATGTGGCNCAAAGCCGAGTTTGCACGAAGCATTCTTTGCCACTGTAACCAGAAAATTATCGTTTCTGTGGCAGTTAGGTTATCCACGACACTGCAACCTCTTTGTTAAAACATCGCAAAGTAGTATCAGGCGTCTGTAACATTTAGCAACACTTAAAATACACTAACTTCAATATTAACTGTAAAGGTTGCTTATGTGGCTGAAAGAGAAATACCAACGTTATACCACAATGTTTCATGTGAAGGTTGTAGGTGAGTGGTTAGAGTTATGGACTACTAATGTTTTAACTCGTATTCAAATCTCGCTCAGGTGTAAAATATTTGAACCTTTTAAAATATCTTCTTTATACACTGTAAAAAACCCAAATAACGAGAATTAAATAATTGTTTCATTGTATTTTTTTTTTGTTATAAACTGAAAGTACAGAAAACTAACAAGGAAATTAACTAAGAGGTTCCGCGAATTCGCTGACAGTTGTGCAAAATCTACGGAAAGTCCGTTTTTAAACATAAATGTGCAAAATATTTTATGGGAAGTTTACAGCACGTTTCCATAAAATGAAAAATATTGTTTATAACAGTGCAGTACAAAATATTGCCTTATTGCTAAAACATGGCTAGGTACATGGCAATACGATCACATAGTACACAGCTCTAACACTGGGTTTATTTACACGTTCTGTAATTTGTATATGCGATTCGTAGGAACATGTTACTGGCAGTGTAATACATGCATACTATTCACTTTGAAGGTTCCACAGCAACAGGTGTACAAACCGACCGCCCTCCACGTCAATGCAGACTCGCACACGACGTGGAACGGCTGGTTGTGCCNGACGTCCAAAAGATGTGACCCACGAGGTCTGGGTCTTGTTGGAATGACGTCGCCATCCACTGACAGTGCTCGAGATGGCGAGGCCGATCTTCTTCCATTAAATGATGCATGGTACTGTAGTGACGAGGATAGAGCCCATCGTCGTGCAAGATGTTCAGTACAAGGGTTATGGTTCGCACCGAGTCATCGTCCGGCAGTGGGCGAGCTCAAGATGGGATTCCTTGTGAACATCTGAAGAACCCTTTCTTCGACCCGCTGCGTGCATCGACATGATTGCATTCTGCGATGTACACTCAGCCCAGGCATTATTGGCCCCGATTCTCGTGCCTGTTGAGCCAGAATTCCGATCACATTGGGTGTAGGGTGACGACGACCACGATCTCTCTCTCTCTCTATCTCTCTCTCCCTCTCTCTCTCTCTGTGTACAATCTCGCTGAGGCATTCGGGTTGCCACGACACTCGCCAAGTATGCGGGGCATGTCGCAGTATTTCTGTATGGTATATTCCATGCTTCTGCCTGAACCTTCTTACTACTCGACTCTTGTGAACGCGCAATAGCGGGTGCACTACTAATTTCACTGCGTACACCACCATCCATTGTCAGGTGTGTTGCATACCATTTGGGTTTTGCACCACCACTATTTTATGAGTGTGCAGTGCTGCGGGTTTTCAACGGGTTGCCCGTCTGTAGGCATGGACACGGTGCTCACACTTTGTGAGCTCTTGTCTCAGAAACTGTTAGACTGAGCGAGTTCAGACAAAAGAAATTTTTTTTGTTAATTGTGACATGTCGATTGTTAATTCGCCTAGATACATCTCTTATGGCCTACATTCACATAATTGCATTAATAATAAGGGTGGCAAACTCTAGTTTTCCAATGACGGGGTTGGATGACAGTCACAATTTGTTCACCATGCACGTGAACGGAATCCAAAAGTTAAATGTTCCATCTCAAATAGTTTTTGCTTTATTTTCACCTAACACGTTCCTCAGCTCCACTTCCAAGGTGTGGTTCCTATACTTATTATTCTTGTTTTAGGCCTGGCTACCATGGGCCGCGAGCTGATTTGCTATTTGCAATCCATCCTGTATATACACACACACACACAAACACAATCTTCAAACTTTAATGCCAGTGGTAAATCAGGATTTATGTGAGCAAGGACAAAACGAAGAAATCGAAAACCAGAAATATCCCACATAATGAACTACAGTCAACTAGGAACTTTAGAAGAACCAAGCAGTCAATAGCGCACGAAGCAACAAGGGACAGGCAACAAACTGAACCAGAAATTTGGTGAACAACAATCCAACGTTATCTCTATTGCGTTTTCATAATTCACCAGTTGTGTCTTCTGATGAAGTCTTGTATCATTACTGAGTTACTGTTGTGTCGTTTTGCAGTGGATTTTACTATTACAGTTTTTTTTTCATTTCTCTTTGGTTTTTTTTTGCCGTATTTACTAATGATTTTATGTTTTCCATAAACATTTACAAGGAAATAATTTTTCCAGATTCATGTTCGTTGTAACTGTGTAGTCTTATATTAATGTTTCTTTGAGTTTCCGTTTTTATTGTCACAGTGTGTCCTATGATATGGGCATTTTTGTTCTATTTATTATTGCATTTTGTCTTTGTGTTAATTATTGATGTTGTTGTTCACCAATTTATTTGTCCAGTTTGTTGCCTGTCGCTCGTGGTTTCCAAGTTCTATTGAATCCGAGGCTCTTCTATTAACCCTAGTTATTTGTTGTCCATTATCTTGAATTTGTCAGATTTTCGGTCTTTTTGTTTTCTTCTTAGGCTTATTTTCGGCAATGGATACCANAAACCCTAGTTATTTATTGTCCATTATCTTGAATTTGTCAGATTTTCGGTCTTTTTGTTTTCTTCTTAGGCTTATTTTCGGAAATGGATACCATCAGTTTAAATGCTCACAGAAAGTTGGCAGGAATGATGATCAGTGGTGGTGGGAAAANCATCAGTTTAAATGCTCACAGAAAGTTGGCAGGAATGATGATCAGTGGTGGTGGGAAAATGGAAGCACATCGAGAAATCATAACGACCATCAGCCACGATCAGCAAAGGAGAGCCAGAACTTAAATTCATCAGGAATTGAACCGTGTTCGGAGTGGCAATCAACAGGAAAGGGATAGAATAATCAAGATTATAACTCGACATCCTACAATTACATAAAGTCTATCATAAAAACTTTAACTAAACATTTTTTTTTCTTTTCTCATTTCAACACTTGTTAACATTCCAATACATTAGAAATTAACATATATATTTGGCTAATGACATGAAAATATTCTTCCATCAACGTACTATAGTTGGGAAAATGTTAGAAAAATTAATGCTTTATTTTACGTCAGTACTAGCTCTAATCTGAAGGAAACAAATTTAGCCGATGGCAGCTACAGTTTATTAAAATATTGTATTCTTAATAAAGTGTCAAAATAATCACCAGCTGTTCAAAGTTAATTTAACCCCTTTGAAACTCCTTAGAATCGAATTTCCTGTCCATTGCGTAACCTTTCGCCATGCGTAAAACTAACATTTACATTGCCAATCCCACTTTATTCGTGAATCGATAAAGTATAACTGCAAAACTGTTTCGGACAAGAAATATGCAATCAACATGCTTATTCTAACTTCTACGTGCATAAGTATTAAAGTCATCGCGATATTTATCTAACACATATTTTAGCGAGATTAAAACGAAATCGGTAAAACATATGTTTCACAAACATTTACGAGTACAAAAGTCCCGGTACAGAATCTTTACCTAAAATAATATCGAAACGCGCAGAACCATTTAATTTTATTATTACGTCAAAATATGATCGGGCCACCGCAGTAAGACCTATAGCAACGAGCTGCCGACTGAAAGATTGCACGCCAGTTTCGATTACTCCTTCGCCCAAACCTTTAATTTATGGTTCCAGGTGTTGCAAATAAGAAATTTACTGGCGCGTGCTGTACTTACAGCTCTTGTTTCGTAATCGCAACCTTTAAAGATCTGTAGTTTTTTTTTATTCATAACCTAGAATAGTAGCACGGTCTACAGATCTGTTACCCACACGCAAGGTCACTAGGCATTGGGCCTTGCAGCGTGCAGTGACAGGCAAATTATTACAGTAATAATTATAGTTTTATCATTGGAAACTACCTTTCTCCTAGCGTGGACTATTTTCTTGGTTGATTGTCTACGGTGTTTGTGGTTTCAAGGACTGGAAAGGCATTAAATAAAAACCTGTGTAATTCTACTGTCAGAATTAATTTTATATTTTTGCCAAATTTATAATATTTAAATAGTTGTAGTATTCTTCGCCAGCCATCGTTTAACAGTAAGTTGGTATAAGTATTTTCTGTAAGCAGGTTTTGTCGATAAGTCCAGTGATCTGTAACAAGAGCCTAATTAATTAGCAAAAATCAACTTTACTTAAAGCATCAAAAGTCTAGTGAAGATATATATTTGTTTTCTGTTGTTTTTGGTAAGGTATAACGGCGCCGATTATGTAAATCTAAATCGTATATAAAAATAGTAACTTTAAAAGAGAAAATCATTATCAATTATTTTTACACGCTAAAATATCTGTTACATAAAGTTTTTCGTATGTGTTGTGTACACAATTGTGTGTGCTGGATCTTAAGGCGTCAAAGGCAATGATAAGTGATGCGTGTGCCCATACTTCCGCGTACTTCCAGGCCTCGAAAACGCGAAATACGCTCCGCCTGGCAGCGCCCTTGCTTTTCGAATTGCGATTTGAGGCCAGGAGTCAAACGGGAGTTTAAATAAACACCGGCCTCCTGAGGCCCATCTTCCTTCGCACGCCTGGCGATCGTGGCGACCGAAAGCGGAAGTTTCCCCAACGCTAATTATTTCTCGAGGAGAGATAAGGCGTGACTTGCTTCTCGCGTTCCCGGGCCCCTGCAGAGACGGACACAAACCACTTAATTAGCCGATTTCAGAAGCGTAACTTTGGTTGGGGGGAGAAGGGCACAAGTCCGCAGAGCCTAATTAATAGGAGCTCGCCAGGGAGCTACTTGTCGAACGCTTTGAGTGACCTCAGGGGTCGGCCAAGGTCTGGGCTCGGCTCACTTGTCCTCAACATCTCCAACAGGACGCACAGAAGTCTCGAACCACAGGCGAGGGAACGCTTCGCGCGAAATTCAATTCATGTTTACCTGCGTCTCAATTTAGGCCAATAAAGTGAGTGAGTGAAGAGATTTGTGTGGCTCTTAACATCGAGGTCTTTAAAGCTGATGAGGGTGAAGCGAGGTGAGTATGGAGCAGCGCCGGAATGCAAGGGCGGGGGGAAACGGGAGATCCCAGAGAAAACCCGCCGACCAGCGGCATAGTCCGGCACAATTCGGAGGCGACCCCACCGGGAATCGAGCCCGGTTCACCTTGGTGGGAGGCGAGCAGTCTAACCGCTACACCACCGCGGCCCCACAAAATAAGTAATCTTGGATTGGTTAACAAGCTGAAAATATTCTTAGCAATGATATATTCCTTCTTTTACAGTTAACGGGTTGATATTATTCTTTAAAATGACGTAACAGGCAATCACAAACCTTTAAAGAATTTGACAGGCTGCAGACATGGTTGTGTTGTAGGCCTATAATGTTACTATTAATACAGTCATGGGGGCAATATTTTATTTCTGAGATAAATATCTTCAAATGTATAAGTCAGTGTTATAAAAGTGATAAAATTGTTTGTACTTGAGGAAATAATTTCGAACTTAATAGTGACTTATACATTTGAAGAGGTGGTGTGATAACCACTAAAACTTAACATTGGCAAGTAACAAATTAAAGTAAGGAACTACANTATACATTTGAAGAGGTGGTGTGATAACCACTAAAACTTAACATTGGCAAGTAACAAATTAAAGTAAGGAACTACAAAATAAAGTAACTTACATTTAATGCTTATCATTTCATAACTAAAAACAGACATTGCGTATAAGAATACAAAGCGGTAAACCACATGCAATAAATTCCACTACATCACCATATCATTTAAGTTGACTAGAAAAGGGGTAATATTATAATACTAACTAATATTTCACATTCAAAAGTGAAGTTAAGAATAATAACAATATACAATGCCTTGAGATGTGAGGGCATCTGTCCGGCCAATGCCTCCCAACTCACAGNTATACATTTGAAGAGGTGGTGTGATAACCACTAAAACTTAACATTGGCAAGTAACAAATTAAAGTAAGGAACTACCAAAGAAAGTAACTTACATTTAATGCTTATCATTTCATAACTAAAAATAGACATTGCGTATAAGAATACAAAGCGGTAAACCACATGCAATAAATTCCACTACATCACCATATCATTTAAGTTGACTAGAAAAGGGGTAATATTATAAGTTAAGAATAATAACAATATACAATGCCTTGAGATGTGAGGGCATCTGTCCGGCCAATGCCTCCCAACTCACAGNAAGTTAAGAATAATAACAATATACAATGCCTTGAGATGTGAGGGCATCTGTCCGGCCAATGCCTCCCAACTCACAGTGAGAAAGGCATTAAAAAATTGTACATGTAGAAATTAAATGAATTAAAAAATAAATATAAGAATGCATATTAAAAGAAAATACTCCACCACAGTTCATTAAAACTAAAGCACATAGGTTTACGTAGAATAGTTCCAAAAAAATTCAACGATTACGTCAAATCTTGATACCAGGGTTCGTGTACATATAATATAAACACCAAAATAAAATAAAAATAAAAAAATCACTTTAAACAGTGGAACTGACCCGAAAGTCAACGAGTGCAGTATTAAAAACCGGTACAATCGAGGCCCATTCAACCATCTTTACTGAGCACAAACTTTCCAACAAGAATTCAATAAAATAAATGACAAGTGAAATCCAGACAGCATGCCGTGATGCGGCTTACCGAAACTCAATTTTCAACGGCGACCAAAAATAGAATTTAAAAGTTAAGCCAACTACACAGATGCTCTCTAAAATCACTAATCCCTAGCCTGCACACGTCATATTAAAAACTCTCAAACGTTTACACTGCACCNACAGATGCTCTCTAAAATCACTAATCCCTAGCCTGCACACGTCATATTAAAAACTCTCAAACGTTTACACTGCACACATGACTTACCTTAAAGTTAACGATATCCGTTGAAACATGACACCTAAGTGGTGTGCGTCGTTAAGCGACGGTACCAAGCAGCGAAGTGCCCAGGGCCATATCATTCAAAAGTACAGAAGTATGGAATACGCATGCGCTTGGAAAGGGGAGAGGTAAGGCATAGAGGTTGGTGGAAAGGAGGAGAGTAGGGGAAACGACTGAGCGCGCCACCGTCTGCCGAGAGTCGAACCCGCGTGTACAACGCCGAAGTAGAGACCACTCAAAGGTAGCGCAGGACTGCGCAAAGATATTATTGTCTCAGAAGTGAATATTGGCACGTTAACAGTATTCAAAGAAACATTATACACAAAAACCACATCTGCAGCCCGTTAACTCGTTTAAAGGAAGTTTCGTTGTCTGTGAAAGTCATTTAAACGTATATTCTCAGCCTGTTAACTTAAGATAATAAATAATTAATTTGTAAGATTACTATCAGCATGTTAACTAACTCAATATTACTTATTTTGTCCTCCTAGCTAACGAATTATCGTCATATTTAAAGTGTACACTTTACTTTTCAGATTCTATTTCATTTATGGCTTCAAGTGTTGCAATTAGAACAATTTTGATGCCTACTGTTCTTTAACCCGATACAGAACTTGTTTAGTTTTCACGACAAGAAAACAGAAGACCTTGTGTTCAGCTACAGGAGAAATTTTGTTCTAGAACAGCGCACGGTTTACGTCGGGAATTACGTCGGGTTCCAAGAACTTTTGCGCTGACAACAGCTGCCTCGAATATAACTTTTTTTTATGAACACCATGCTTTATTTTAGTTTCATGACACGCAATATAACAAGAGAAAATGATCCAGTGAATGTAAATGCGGTAAATTAAAAACGAAATTATTTACATACAATTATGTACAGCTAAGCACTGAGAGAAAGGTTTCAGCCAACAAAACACTCGTTTTTATGGGACCAAAAAAATTTTGGTTACCCCAACAAAATGTACTTTGTTGCGTAAACAAAACTTAAAAAGCAACAAAATTGATTTTGTTCATCTAGCAAAATATACGCTTGAATAAACAAAATCTCTGTTTTGAGCCAAAATAAATTAGACCGTCAACTAAATATTCTGTTAAATCAACTGTATATATTTATTTGGCCCCTGACTTCATTGCCTTGGCTCGAAAATATAGCGCGAGAGTTTGTTTGCGTTTTTGTAACAATAACGATAATAGTAATGTTTTATGGTGCATTTATTTATGCTTAATAACAGTATAAATATCCTAATAAAACAAGTTCAACAGGAAGCTAAAAAGAAAAGCTGTAAAACTTGAAACATTCATTTACGAACGTTATCCAATATTTGAAACGTTTATATTTATTATTCCAAGTTTGTTAGTTAACACTTAAGCTGAGGTTGCTACTGTGTGGCGATCGGGTGGGAATGAAATAGGTTAAAATCTCGCTCTGGCGTGCAATTTATTTTATCAACCGATATTGTTTAATGCACGTAGATTCAGACAAATATTTAGTCGTAACAACCAAATCTTAGTTGGCGGCAAATGAATAATAACAACAAAATGATAAAGTTTTAACTACAAATGTATCTCACCGTCCCTGTACAAAGCATTGATTTGTTTGCGCCGAAAAAACTTTGTTTGATTCAACAAAACCTTTTCTTTGTACGATTTTCACGGTAAATTGAGCCCTTTTGGCAGCCCTGCTCAAAATCTGCTTGTATGCACATTGTGTATTCTTCCACCATATGTACAATTAACATTACCATGAGGCTGATTGATCACTTTGTTCGTGCGTCGGTCATGTGAAACTGTAAAATTATTAGAAAAAAATTTTTTACAAACTTGTTAATTCTTACACACATACACACATACGTATTAAAAAAAAGTAATAATTTTAGTATTTTAAAATATTTTCCTAAAATGTTATATTCAATATTAAAACGTATAACTACCATCCCTCCGTCATTACCAACTTCACTGGGCTCTCGCCATTTAGTGTGCCCGTTAAAATATTTGCAGGTAGGGTTTTTCAAATGTTGAATTCAGAAGTTCTCAATTAACCGTGAACAGTCTATAATGTCATTAGTCATTTTTACACGTACGAAAATATTTTGCTGTGAAACGGTGATGGATTACATTAATGAAATTTATTGTTTCGGTGCTTTAAATTATTAGGTCATTGATGTGTCGCAATTCAATATTAAATTAAGGAAGTGTAATAGGGAGTATATAAGCAGCAAGAGAAATTACGTCGGACACACGCCATTACAGAGCTACGTCGCCAAGGAAAAAACAGTATTACGTTAAATATGTCCCTATTTGTCTTTTCTTCAGTGTTCGCCCGGGTTTTCTTCGTTTGGTCGTCTTAAGACCCTGTCGCAAAGCCAATTTTTTCCGTCAAACTACTTCCAATAAGTTCGGTCAAATAAAGTTGGACAGTAATGACGTAATCGAAACGTCATAAACGCCGCCGTATTTGTCCGAGAAAGTTTGATTGGCTTCAGTTCCCATCAACATTTAAATATTGGACCGATTCTACAGTTTCTTTGATGTTTGACGGTTTCAGCCAATCAGAATCGTGCGCGACAAAATTGGACGTCAAGAAACTTTAGAATAACGAACAAGTGCTGGAAAATAAGTCGATTATGAAGATAATTAATTTATGTAGAAGCTTTCTGGGCATGAATGNAATAACGAACAAGTGCTGGAAAATAAGTCGATTATGAAGATAATTAATTTATGTAGAAGCTTTCTGGGCATGAATGCTATTTTAAGTTAAGCTATTGCGCATAATATTACGAACTAAGGGCCATTAAATTCCATTGTGCAGTAAAAATCTCTTATAAATAAAATTTGAATTTAAAAAAGAAGCGAAAATAAATAACAACATTTCTTACATTTATTCCTGTAATGTACTGCATGTAAAAACAAAAGCTATATCTCACAATGAAGATAATTTTTACATAATAATTCAAATTATATTCTCCCAGTAAAAAAATTTGACGGTGTGACAAAATTTCAAACACGTTCAAGATTATTTGGTAAAATTTGCTGGAAGGAAAAANAGTAAAAAAATTTGACGGTGTGACAAAATTTCAAACACGTTCAAGATTATTTGGTAAAATTTGCTGGAAGGAAAAATTTGACGGCTGCCTTTGGTCTTCAAATTTTATTGTCAAATATAGTCGAAGGCGATAATTTGACAGTGTAACAGGGGCTTTAGTGTTTTCGCGGGGTTTGTAAATATTTTCTTGTCTTTGTTGCTTGTTCTATTGTTTCTTGTCTTGTTATGTTTATTGTGGTAAAATTCTTGCCTGAATTCCTTATGAGATAATTACTACGTTTTAATTATCTATTGTCAACAGCATAGCGGCTTAGCTCTGCGATGTTGTATGTCTGAAGTAATTTTCCGCTTAATAACTTACTCCCCGTTGCAAGTTTTATTCTAAGAACATGTCAAGTTAACATTGAGCAAACGGGCGGTCTTTGTAATGAAGATAGTCACATAAAACTAACAAACTCGTCATTTTTGTCACTTTTGTTTGTTAACGTTAATGACATTACTGATAAAACGTAATTGCCACGGCTCCATGCCCAATTATTATTGCTAGCCAAGTGATCAAGGTTGAAACTCAAAATCTTTGCTCCCGCCCAGGACGAAACGAATGAGTGTCGCTGCAGAAGTTTGATTAATGGAAGAGTGGCCGTATGAAAGTGCTGGCAAATATTTACGTCCAAGCTCAGTATCCTAAGTACACTCCTTTAGCTTTCCTTTGGTTATTCAATACGTCTCTTCGCAAACAGACCTATCCAATACCCAAAGGAAAGTTTTAAGAGTGTAGAGTTATTTTCTACTTGATTGGACCGACAATACAGGGTGATTCTAAAATCATGGGACAAACTTTGAGGGGTGGTAGAGCTCACTAAAACAAACAATTATTGTATAGGAATATATGGGCGGAAGTGACGCGTTGAGGCACAAACACAAACATAACAAATTACATGCAAAACATTATTTATTAACGTCGCCGCTAAATGACTTTTTACAGCAATGTTTATAATAATTGCTCGAAATTTCTACCACCGACAATAATGCAAGCTTGGTAGCGTCGGTGGAGTGATTGGCGAACAGATTCAAATACGCCGGGTATTTCACGCACGCGTGCAGCCGCACAGGATAGTCGAGCGACGAGGTCTTCAATGGAATCAACTGGAGTCTCGTAAACGAGGGCTTTCAAATGCCCCCATAGGAACAAATCGAGACTCGATAAAAAGGCATTTAGCGGCGACATTGTAAATAAACAATGTTTTGCATGTCATGTGTTATTTTTGTGTTTGTGCCTCAACGCGTCACTTCCTCCCATATATTCCTAAACAATAATTGTTTGTTTTAGTGAGCTCTACCACCCCTCAATGCTTGTCCCATGATTTTAGAATCATCCTGTATAACATCATTAATACGCGGGCAGACAATTAACAAGAGTAAAATCACCCAATCACGTGAGTGGATCCGAGTTACAGCCATTTGAAGTACAACTTCCGGTTCTCAAGTAGTGAGTGTTAGTTTTGCTGTTATGTTGGCGTAACAACTTGTTTTTGTTTACGAAATGAAGCCCCAAATGTCTTTGAGCTTGCAGTTACGCTGCAGAGAAGTAAATCAGCAAGAGACGAGTTTGGCTTGTTAATTTTCACTTATACATTGATAATAGCGGTAACGTTTGCAAATTCATTATATATGTTCGTGTCGTTTTCGGCATCAGTGTTCGTTACGTGTTAATTACAGAAGTGTGATCAAAAGCAGAAATTATGTGTTTGATCCGCGTATGCCAATAAAGGCTCTTATAATTATGCCTAATTACAAATCTAAAAGCTAATATGTGTAATGTACATAAATGCATTATGATAGAAACAGGAAATCACTGCAGGAGCAAATTCCCGTAAAATTAGCTACAATATTTGACTACCAACATAATTACCTCCAGATTGCAGAGTTCGGAGCTTCACACTTACAGTAGTAATAAATTGCATTTATGTCGAAACCTACAATTCTTGCTCTTTAAATTTTATTTGTAATTTTCAATCATTTCTATTTTTGTGATATTTAAGTATACGTAACAATCATAGGATCGTAAAGAGTATCAACATGCATTGACATTGATAATATGTGATAAACTACATCAATGTAATAAGTGTTTTAATTAAATTAGTTTTTATGATACTAACAAATATAGAAAACTATATTAGAATTCGCATACATATTTCGTTATTGATTTCTCAAACTCATTTGCTGTTTATTTTTATCTTCTTCTAACGTACTATCTTGGTTTTTGACCGTAACCGATTCGTTTCTACTATCTGTGAAGTGTGTGTGTAAGTGTGTGTGTGTGTATGTGTGTGTGTGTGGGTGTGTGTGTGTGTATATATATAATGTTTTAGAACTCTTAGGATTTTCCCATTTAAGTGTAACAATTTGAGTTGTTTCAGCATGCGGATGACACATATCTATATCTGTGGGTTGACATGGTGTATTCTTCTTTCTTAAGGTGGTTGCCTGGTTTGGAAGCAGTGAGAGTTTCGTATAGGGAAATACATCTTAATGAGATTCGTTTTATTTGGTGTTCCTGTTAAAGATAAATATATACCATAAAGGACTTTTTTGAGCAGAGAAATACGTGCTTCTTTGCTATCGAAGCCTTTCGTAACATTAATGTACCGCCTGTTTCCTGGAAATATCAGAAAACTTAATAACTAAATAAAAGATTATTGAAAAAAAAAATGTTACATTTGCGTCGATGCAGATATTAAGATTATCATTTCTCACACTTAGGAATTTGTTTCAAGTACATATGGTTAAAACTGGTTTTAAAAAAACCTTATTTCATTAACATACCAAATTCTCACTGCTTTCAAACCAGGCAACATCCTTAACCAGCGTACTTAGTTTCACTGAGGAACATGTCGAGTAGCTTAGAAAAAGTTTCTCACCGAGACGAACTCATCTACTCTCCTTTTAGGCGAATCTTCTTCATACCCTTTTTCACATCTCAACATTGCGTTTCTATTCATACTTAATCTCTCAACCTCTTTTAATGTTGAATTTAAAGTGTTAAGTAAACATGAAGTGAATACTGAAATTATTTATTTTGCCTAGCGTTTTTTTTTTTAGTGCATATGTTGTAAGAATGAGAAAATTTATAAAACATTGACGTTTATAATAATTTTACGGCTCCACTTGGCGGACGCATGAATAAAGTGAAAAGGCCCATGGCGGCGTTAATTTTGCATGTGGCGGATGAATACGTAACGTGCAAACATGTAGCCTTTAAGCAGGGCTTTCAGAAGTCCTCAGTTTAACGTGAGCAGCCTTTACTTAATCTCTTAACCTCTTTCCGCTTCAGAAGTTTGCTGACGTTATTTTCCAACCTTCGTGTAAATTAATTCCTAGTGCCTAATTGGCCCGGAAGGCCACGCCTCTATGGCCGTGATTGGCTGACCCTCGGCAGGCGATGTACTTAAGACATGTTGCCTTGGGGTGTGGCTTTCATTCCACAAATCCTCTTTCTCACGAGTCTGCCCCGTCTACGGAAGAGGGCAGGCGAGAATACTTTCAGCGTAACGAAGTGTACGAGTTCACCACGGTATATACGTGAAACCTCGTAACACACAAATTTCCTCGGGAAAGCTTCTCCTTGTCCAAACAAAAAAACCAACTTCCACTACAATACGTTGGTAATTAATTGCACGGCATATTTTAATTGTTTGGAATTGCATTACAAGACTGTTTATTCCTCCCTAGTCTAAAATAAATTTGTAAATGTGTATGGAGTTTTGTAATACAGTTACAAAATATTGCTTTAATTTATATAAAACATGTACATAGTAATTTTAGTCACGTATAATTCAATTTCCCTTACAAAATAAATTTAATTTGAAAAATAAATCACGGCCTAACCTGTAAGTGCTTAAGTGGACAGCTTCATTATGATAAAATGTTATACTAGCGTGCGAGCTTATGATGCGTAATTTTCACAATATTGCAATTGCGCTCGATTTGTAGACTCTTGACGTTGGTAAGTGTAATTTGGATCAATAAATATTAAAAATTCACAATTTTCTAAACGGAAATTATTTAATACATCGTTGTCAACAAGTAAATCAATATTTGTCTAGTAGAAATGTGACTTATAGTTATTCAAACCAGGAGTTCATAATTTCAATATGTATAAATGTGTGATGAGACAAGCGTCCTAGTTCAGCAAGCAGATGCAATGCAAGTTAAAAGACTCACGTGAAAAAATAAAAAATAAAAGGAACGTATTCTTACTGGCAAATCATTAACAAGCCTTAATCTGATCGAGACAAATGAAATTGTGTCGTTGCAATCTGTGTAATGACATAATACGCTGAGACTTTCTACAGTTTGTGTTAAGAGTCACGCGACACCTGGAAAAAAAGGTTTATGTCTCATAACAAATATGCATGACGATATTTTTTTTTCATGTTTACAGCTGTCTATATGTTCTCAGTAAACTCTAGCTTATTTTTCAGTTTAAACGACACATTAATATGGACACGTTCGCCATAACAATTTCGAAAAATACTAGGCAAACATTATATTTTGATTGGTATAGGCTGTTCACAGTAAGTGAGCACTTTTGAAACCCTGGTTACTTTTTTTTCTTTCAGCCAATTTATATCCTTCCGCCACTTGTAAACACTGCCATACTCGGAATAAACACAGTGTATACATTTAACCACACTCAAAACCAAAAGTACGAGGCCACAATGAAATGTACATATCGGTTATTGTGTCTGAAGAGACTGTCTCAAAGAGTGCTCGATTTACCGTGAACGGTCTATAAGTGACTTCACGGGGGATGCCAACTATAACCGTGCACGTCATGGAAGGGAGAATTAGACTTTGAGCAACAAAAACAAGGGAGCAACAAAAACAATGAAACCAATTATTTTTAAGGAGGCTCATTCTTAATACTGACTACGCCACTGCTTCCAGTGATAAATGTATCGGGGTTACTGAATCAATTATTACTGATAACCCCTCTATCACAGATGTTCTGATAGATTATTCAGACGTTAATAACAACTTTCTGAAATACAATATAGTATTAAAACGTACCATCATCGCGTGAAAAATGGAACTCATATTATTTTTAGCCTTTTAATGACCGTTTGAACAAACCTTCACGCAAACAGAAACTTTTATATTCTGCTTAATTAAATATAGTTTTTGTTTTATTTGGTGATTAATGTGGCTTAAGATTTAAAACTCGCTGTCGACTTGAATTTAATTTGACGACGATGTGTCATATTTTATTAAGTCTAAGTCATTTCCATTCCATTTAACGACGCTATGTTTCACATCAGCACTTCACGTGGCCCTATTCAAGGCTCATAAGTAAAAAGCATAAAAAAGTTTGAGTTCGTTTGCATGCGAGTGTCGTAAGAATAAAATATATTTGTTTTCGTCGACATGTCTTGTGGTCTATAAGCTACCAACACATTTGTGCTACAAATTTAATTTTAATTAGGATGTTGATATAAGACCAAATCTTAATCAGGTGTAGGCGGTTTCTTTACACTTGTCGAATTAAACATTTGAAGAACCACCCTATGTATGACGTACTTCAATGCTTTCTAAATATGCCACGTGTTACAAGCACATTATAGTTGTGTTAACATAAAATTAGAGGCCTGACTTGTTTTTCCTGAAATTAAAATACTACTTATATCCTATCTATTAATTATGAGATTCCACTTTTAATCAACATGAATAAAATAGGGAGAAAATAGGCGTGAAGTAGGACTTTATCAGGGCTGCGTAAAAGTTAGAAGAGTAATGTGACAATAAATGATAAATAGTGTATGTATCGTGAGAGTTTCTTGCCCAGTTAACACTGCAGACAGGTGAGTGGAAATATGTCCCAGCAGGTATGAGACCACCAATAAGAACTTACCAACCCTCAGCTTCTACTACACACCCTGGCATATACTTACGAAACCGTTGTTCAGCTATCTGTAAGTCAACATGCTAAAACAAAAAAATACAGCAGCCAGCTACTTAATACCTNTACGAAACCGTTGTTCAGCTATCTGTAAGTCAACATGCTAAAACAAAAAAATACAGCAGCCAGCTACTTAATACCTGTTGTAAATGCAAACAATGGCATCTCTGATTCCCTCAAAGATTTAATAAAATATATGAAGCAATATTTGAGAATATTAGGATAAGCGGGCAGGTTGTATATTCAAACAGAACAGTGCATTAATAAAAATAAAATTATACTTTAAATTAATAACATACTTGGATAGGTTTAATTTAACAATCAATAACTTTTATAATGATTGATTCCGACACTAGCAAGCCAATATTTACGTCTGAACATGGAAAAAATGTTAATGAGAATTTCTCAATCAGACAGAGTATTCGTGGTGAAGTTTGTGCAAAACGAAAAATAAAAAACGATAATTTGATAGTAGTGCAGAATAAAATTTTTAATTAAAGAGAGCTACACGCTGTTGAGATTGTTCAGACTTATCTACAAATGAAAATGCTGATAGTCGTTGACATAGCATCTAGTCAAACCAGCACACGTATAATCAAAAATTGTAGACGTCTCCGCCGCTGTAGTTATTCCTCTTCTGTGTCTAAAATTCTTTCCTAAATAAGCTCACTTGATATGAACGTGGAAGGCGAATCCTACACAACATTTAAAACACGCTGCCGTCCTAACACAGGTACGAAGACATGAAATTCCTCACTGTTTGATCACCTCAGATAACCACAGCCCAATCCAATATGGCTTGAATTTTTTTAATCAATTAAAACTTTCACCGAGAGACTAAACATTTTCAAAAATCTATTATTAAATAAACAGATTCTCTCATAGGCTAGCTAGTATCACCTCACATAGTTGCAAAATACAATTTTGCACATAGCAAAATGTTGACAACTTTCTCTCTGAAGGAGAAATTAATTTCTTTACCAGTTCTTATTTTAAAAAAACAACTTACTATTACGTGTAAACAAATGTAAATTACAGTTCGGATGGCTGATAAATTTCTAACATACATGAAAACATTGTCAAAATAAATAAACATTTCTTACTTCATCCACATATGGTTTTTAGGTTAGGTAAACAAATTTCCAATCTCAAATTACATACGACTGGTATCTCAGATCTAGACCATCAAATAACGAAAATAGTAATTAAAGTAATTATAAGTTTTTCCATGTGTTACAGAAGTAACCGTGAATGGACTATATCACGTAATTGTGCATTATAAGCCAACTATGTATAATATTTAGTTCATAGGTGGCTGGAAGGCAGTGAAAAGTGACACGTTTCACAACCACATACCTTTCTATGGCAGTGGGTCGAAAGCCTCCCCAAATGAATGTTCAGATTCAGTACATGTCTGATATAAACTACGTATCAAAATATTAATAATCCACAAAACTAAATATTAACAGAAGGGAATAAAATGACGGGAAAATATACATATTTAAAAAATGATTTTTTTTTTTTTTAAAGTATGTACGCATTTGTCCGCCATTTGCCTAAGGACTAACAGCTACGCACGCCAGTATCAATATCTACACCACTGTGTATTATTCAGAGATAATAGGATATTCGTCTCGTACTTTTAAAAACNATTATTGTATTGCAGTTACATAAACACAGTTCAGCTCTTGTTTCAAATGCCTGTACGTAGGGTTCTGAAAAAAAAATGTTGTCATTATTTATGTGTGTGATTCTAAAAGTCTTAGCCCTTAAAACGTCAAAAAAATTAGAGTACNAAAAAAAATGTTGTCATTATTTATGTGTGTGATTCTAAAAGTCTTAGCCCTTAAAACGTCAAAAAAATTAGAGTACGAGGCCAACAAGACGTTTGGCGGAAACTTAGTCTCTCGAACTTATAAACATAGGGCTGAGTTAGTTACATTGCCATGTCGTGATAGTAGCCAAACTTAGAAGCAGTTTAGTGATAAAAGAGATTCTGGACACGGGGGTTAAAAGAAAATAAAACAAGAAATATTTGTTACATTTTTAAAACGCGGTAAATTCAGTAATGTCTTGAAGTAAATATGATTCGATAGAAATTNCAAGAAATATTTGTTACATTTTTAAAACGCGGTAAATTCAGTAATGTCTTGAAGTAAATATGATTCGATAGAAATTTTCCTTAAATAAAATGAGCCATTAAACTTCAGCATACGTTTATAGCTACGTTATTTTCTCCACGCTCATAGCAACCCCCTTTCTTTCTTTTTTTTATTTCTCTCTCTCACTCTCTCTCTCTCTCTCNTTATTTTCTCCACGCTCATAGCAACCCCCTTTCTTTCTTTTTTTTATTTCTCTCTCTCACTCTCTCTCTCTCTCTCTGTCTCTCTCTTTCTGCTTCTAAAATTAGGACAACGTACATCTTTAATGGTTCTGAAACGCNCTCTCTCTCTCTGTCTCTCTCTTTCTGCTTCTAAAATTAGGACAACGTACATCTTTAATGGTTCTGAAACGCGCAACTGTGAATTCGGTCACAGTTGATATCTGTGAAAATGAGTGTAAGTTAAAAAAATTTGCCTGACAGCCAAAAGAAAGCAAAGCAAAGTTTNCACAGTTGATATCTGTGAAAATGAGTGTAAGTTAAAAAAATTTGCCTGACAGCCAAAAGAAAGCAAAGCAAAGTTCAAGAAAGCCCCGAGGAGTTACAAAGGGGAAAAGTTCAAACAAATTCGGGTGCAACTCGCCTTGACGGAAGGCGTTGTTCAGTTGGAGAGTAGTTAAAAATGTCTTGCTTCTTTGGCGAAGGAAATATATCAACATGACATTCATTAAGACGGCTACGTTCTTAGGATGCCGTAGTTTTATGGCTGCTTCTAGGGAACGGAAAAGGCTGGACTAACACGGACGCTATACGAAAGGACTACATCATCTTGTATACTGTAACGTAACAATTCTTTTTTCAGCGTGCAAAATAATTATATAGTTAATTGACGGTTACTTCCAACTTTTCTGAAGTCTGAGGCGGAGGAATATCCTGGAAGTAGAACTTCAGCAGTAACCGTGAATAGACTATAATGCCCGGGTCGTATTGTCAACACAAAATACACGTAGCCGCAGCTGTTTCTTCGCAAGGAGGTAGCCGATGACTGTGGTTGCTGAAGAGTCACGATCGTGTGACGAGAAGGTCGGATCGGTAATGGCTCGCGCCCAACCCACTGAATTAATCAGTTCGTGATCGTCGAGACTTCAGTGGATCGAAGACCATAGAAAATCTGCTCACGCCATCGCCTAAAAACTCTCTGTGAATCACCCTGCGATGTAGAACTTAAAACTCCAACTTAACTTCCTTAAAACTCCAACTTAACTTCCTTAAAACTCCAACTTAACTTCCTTAAAACTCCAACTTAACTTCCTTAAAACTCCAACTTAACTTCCTTAAAACTCCAACTTAACTTCCTTAAAACTCCAACTTAACTTCCTTAAAACTCCAACTTAACTTCCTTAAAACTCCAACTTAACTTCCTTAAAACTCCAACTTAACTTCCTTAAAACTCCAACTTAACTTCCTTAAAACTCCAACTTAACTTCCTTAAAACTCCAACTTAACTTCCTTAAAACTCCAACTTAACTTCCTTAAAACGACACCGTCTACGTGTAGTTATTTCGTACGTTTGAGATACCCGAGTAATGGAGCATTATTGACGACCCAGGCCGCGCGCCACGTGACTAACTCACGTGGTATTTTCGAATTCGTGCACCGTGTAATAGATAAAACGCGGTTACACTAAAGACTGAGCTTGTTAATGAGAATAACATGTTACAGTAGCGACATTTAAATGCCTCAAACAGAACGGTTACAAATGCGAATATGTTCGCATGGTAACACATCTGTAACTGGATGCAAACGAAAGGAGATCTTAACCTCAAAAAAACACGGTCCCGTGATTAATCCCAATCGCTTCCAACACTTATTAAGGTGAAGCTGTCCCCGCCATCATGGATATATGAATATTTCATCATAACTTATTAATCAGACTAAATATTTAAAAAAAAAATGGCGGTTGTCGCGGCATATCGTACATTTTAAAGGTTACTTTGAAATCCATAATATTTTGGTCCTGTTGTTTTTGCCACATTTGTAATCACAATCACGATCAACTCGTTATTTATCCTTTATTAATCTCACAGGGAAAAGAATACTTACTGAAGTCAGTTCATTCTGGTTTCAGAAATGCTGTACCGCAGTTGTGCATGCCGTACCAAGGTTTCAACTTTTATAGTTAACACTTTGTTACAAAGAGAAATAGATAAATACGTGACGACAGGTTAGCTCCGAATTAATGTGAGTATTTTTATCTAATACAACTTACCTTACTGCGATTTTAATATTACAAAATATATCGCTATTTCACGTGTTTTTTTTTTATTTCAACGAATGCAGAAATTCCCGTTAATTTTAGCCATCTGAATTGCAGTATTTACCTCGTAGCAGCCATATGGAGAACATTGGGCATAAAAGAAAAGTAATTCTGATGTACTTACACAGTTAGTTTATTTTTTACAAGATGTGATTGCAGTCGGAACAAGTTCGTAGCCGACGTGACCATACACAGAACTTGAACACGCCCTATGTGATATATTTGTGTCTCCCGTGAAACCGTGAAAAAATAATGCCTGTTTCAAGCATTTTTCACGCCCGGGAAAAAAAAAACGCACTTCATAAAATAGTAGAGGAACCCTCACATATTCAGCAATGCAACGTTTCTTAAATCTTCTTCGCGCCCAAAGCCACCATCAGAACGTTTAGCAGTTTCCCAACACAGGATTTCTAAATCCCTTCGTTCCGCGGACAGGCGGGCGGAATATTCGTGTTAATTTACTGCCCAACCATGTTTTCTCATCAGATGAGGAATTTTTCCCGAGGGTTAGCTATCCAGCTATAAAAAACCAGCAGCTGTCCGATCGGCATTTGCGTGTTCCCCTGGAATGAAGATAGGGAACATTCTAATAACGTCTCCCTAGTGCAGGCAATCTTGCAGGGAATATAGGGTAGAAAGCGCATTCCAGCAGCACCTTAAAACGATCTCCATGATTTTTTTCTAACCTGCATTTCAACTAAGAAAATAATCAGAAGTCTTTGGTAGGGATGGGGCCATAAGGCGTGGCCGGAGTCGCCTAGTGTTTGTTGTTCAACTTGTGTACATTACACTTAAAGAAAGGCCAACAAAATATAATCGTTTATACAGGGCCAAAAATATATATCTGCTTGCCCCAACAAAATATTTTGTTGGCTAAACAAAACTTGAAAAGCAACAAAATTTAATTTTGTTCATCTAAAAAAACACATGTTACAATAATATAAAACCTTTGTGTTGAGCCAAAATAAGTTAGACTGTTAACAAAATATTTTGTTGGATAAAGTGTATCGATTTGTTTAGCCCCGCATTTGATTTTCTTCGTTCGAAAATACAGTTCAAGAGTTTGTTTGCATTTTTTTTTTTTTTTTTTTTTTTTNAATGTTTGTTAGTGCATTTATTGACGCTCAATAACGGTATAAAAATCTTAGCACAACAAGATCAACAAGAAACTTAAATATAAAGCTGTAAAAGTTGAAATATGTATTTGTGCATTTTATCCAGTATTTTAAATGTATGTATTTTAAAACATTCCAATTTCATTACGAGTCACTTTAGCGGAGGATTATAGGGTGTAGCGTTCGGACGCAAACGAACTAGGTTCGAATCATGGTCAGGCTTTCAATTCTTTTTTATATTAACCGAAACTGTTTAATGTACGTAGAGCCAAACAAATCTTCAGTTGCACCAACCAAATCATTGTTTGGGGCAACTAAATAAGAACAAAAAAATTTGTTTCAACAACCAAATTTTTCATTGCCCCTATACAAACCGTTAATTTTGTTCCGCCAAACAAACTTTGTTTGATTCAACAAAACGTTTTTTGCGATGTACTTACAAGTAATATTTCCTCGCAAAAAAAACTTTAGGTGTCACAATTTCCACACAATAACCTGTCAAAACCACGACGTTGTTGTTTTAGGAACGTACAAATAGTTGAAACTAACTCTCTTAATTATTGAATTTTTAATTGTAACAGTCTATAATTTTTTTTTTTTTTTTGTAAATCAGTTTTTATGGAAGTAGCACTTGCCGAGATATGTAGAGTATCTTTTCATCCAGTTTGTGTTGGTGTCGTTTGTGTCAAAGCCGATCAAATCAAAAATTAAAATCATACTTAATTATAATAATAGTTGTAAAATAATTTTTTTCTTTTATACGCGAGTTAACAGTCAGTTATCACATGCCTCTAATTGAACTTCGACGATTAAAGTGAACACCGAACCACACGGAGCATTGTCCGTACTCGTAAAGTGTGCTACGTCGGAGGTACTCTACGCTGTATGCCGAGCGTTAGAGAGAGAGAGAGAGAGACTGTCACCGGACTTGCACTCATATCGCTTCAGATGCTCAGGATTTCAACTCCAACCGCAGTTAATCTACACAGTGAAGGAGTACAGAAAAATGAAATTAAAAATATTCCTTGTAAACACTTCTCTCGGAAACAAACAAATGTACAATTGTACTACGTCACTTAAATTTCGTGACAGGTAACACGCTAATTTTTTTATCAGCCCCGTCTAAAGTCACGTGACTGCTTAACCCTTTCAGGCCTCACACCTTAATTTACATTTCCTGCAAACAAATGTTATGGCGTATCGACACAACTCTTGGTTTGTTGCCACAACCAGTGTGGTGTATGTAGGCTTCGTGTGTTCAGGTACGGTACTATGAACCGATCACAACGCAGAGCATGCCTGCAAGGTTAACGAATCAGTTAAGCCAACTCACAGGGAAGACCACTGGCTATTGAGCTTTGTAGTGAACGGTGCCTGGCAATGAAAAAACCTTGCATGTGCGTTACGTACACAATACTGTGTACAGTGGGCGTGAATGGGCAATCCAATCAGTTATGGTGGTCTGTATATTTTACGCTAGACAGGAAGTGCATTTCATGATTTACGCCGTGCACAACAGAAAACGACATACAAGACAAGACCTTAACGTGGTTGGAGAAATCACTCGTTCGTCTAACCACTATATCACCGCGGCCCCGTTGAAACTTCGAAACGGTGGGCTTAGTTAAGGCGCCCGTCTACCTGGCGCTTGAACTGCGTTGCAGAGAGTTCCAAATACACGTTTTTAAACGAAACTATTAAGCGTGCGTCCAACGTGCTGATCTACGAAAAGAACACACACTTCAGACGAGAGCTGTTAAGTACTTTCAAAATATCACGTACGTTAGAAACATCAATTCAGAGTACTCCAAAACCGCTAAAATAAACGGCCTTTTCAAGGCGCTGTAGCTCAAAATGCACGCATCAGATACATACAAAACTACTATAGGCGCCTGCACTGAACCTTCCTAAAGATTTCCCACTAATAAAATTATATGGTCATCGCTGAAAGTCCCTTAGGTACACGCAGCACGACGAGAACACTGCACGCCAGTTCAGAACCTTGCGCTTAGCGGCGATGGCGTACTTGATGCGTGTGGCAGTGTCGCCCTTATAGCTCCCGCGCTTCTCGGCCTATACGTGGGAGAAAGTTCCTGGTAGACGGGGGCCTTAAACGGCATCGTCGTACAGAAGTTTCAGGCCATGTGTGTTCCAGCTCGTTATGAGTTTCGTTTTGTTGTCCCAAATTAATGTCTGCACTGTTTGAGCATGAATAACAGAGAAGCTGTTAAGACGATATGACGGGCATGGGTGTGCTTGGCGATACAAGGAAAACTTCAGGCGTATGCGAGGGCGTGTATAGGTGGTTCACGATAAAGTGGGCACTCAATAAATCAACCATTGATAAACATTCACTGCCCTTAACTGCATGTATTTTGACGTGATCAATGAGCGCAATACTCGCAGTCAAGTTGGCAACGAACCAACAGAAGTAGTTCCATTTTTTTAACGTCTTACTAGTCGTAAAGTTGAACAATTGTAGTTGCCTGCAATTCAGTTTCTTTTTGTTGTATGTAAATAAGAATACAATTTGGCGTGATTGTAACACATTTATATTTCTAACTCTTTCACGTCATCGCCCGGCAGACGCAACGTTCAAGTATTCTGGTTTATTACCTGTTATTTTGTTTTTACTCCGGTTTGCGCTCGTGTATCAACCAAACACTGGTTTACGACCAACGTGATTATATAGTCTATGTTAGTTTGTAAATTCTGAAATAAAGCATTCTTTGACGTAGCAAATAAAATACTTTTATACACGTTTTAAATGAAGTGACATTGTTTGTTGTCGCTTTATGCTGTATTTCCATGTAGTTTCTTGTCACAGAAAATCTTGAAATTTCACATAATATGCTTAATGAAAAATATGCTGATTCGTGCAATTGAAGTCGGTATACATTTTAAACCTGGAATAAACTTGAAAAAAAAATTCGGATGTTTGTGTTTTTTTATTTTTTTATTGCGATATATTTCGCAATTCGGAAATCTTAAATAAATGTGCGTGTTATTTATAATTTTGGCGATTACCAACTTACGACCGTAGAGTTAATATTCCGGGACGTGTCGCTCGTTTTGAAACAAGAACGGCATGAAAATGTTTTACACTGCACGTGAAACATTCATTGAGTGTTGAGGAATACGTTGAAACAGTATTATAACGTCTCTCCAAACGGTTTAATTTGTATGAGCCCATATATCAAACAGTTTAAGGTAACTACTGTAATTTGAGGCAAAATTAGATTCTGCATCAAATACGCCGATGCAGTTTCGTAGAAAACATTTTCATCAGATAGATAGTTTTTTTTAAATACTGTGGTGAAGTTACGATCATATCTGTGAAGAAGTTTTACTCTTATAAACAAAAAGTGATTTTTTTTTCGTAAGCAAAGCAATAGGCATTAGCAAACGTTAGTGTTATGTGCTTTAAAAACAGCGTGGCTGGGCAAAATTTTATGAAACTTGCATCGAGTGACAAATTTTACTGTGGAAGTATGCTGTAAAAATTTTGATCAATTCTGTTCGGCCTTTGAGTTTCATGACAATAGTTTTCTTTTAATGTAACAGCAATGCCCGCCATTTGCTTGTGCGTAGTGTTGTACTAAAATATAGATTTTTGAGGTATTTATGCAACATAATTCTACTCATAAATGTTGTTAAAAATAATTCTTTGGTCATTTAACTTTTATTCGACGCATTTTGTCTTCTGTATGAAAGCGTACATACGCCGTTTTTATCTAAAAGCGTGTCTTTCTTTAACGGGCAAGCGTTTCAGATATAAAATTATTTAAAGGGGAACGTTCGATACGTCTTGGCGTTGTTTTAGTAACGGGGGAAAAAGAAGTTCAAATCTTCTGCTATTCTGTTGGCAAACTAAATCAAATATTTTCTTATGTCCTCTGAAGTGTTGACCACAGTTCTAGATATTAATTTACGTCTTAACAACAAAAGAATCGTGAACATGGTATCTATATTCACAAGCCGATTTTATGTACTGCAATTAACCTGTAAAAGTTTATAGTGCAGATTATAATATTCATTACTTTTCGTCGTCTATTTAGTGAGTATGCAGTGGACAAATGAGCCAGCTGATGCAAACACGAACTGAAAGTAACGTGGCTGTGTTTATTTTTATGGGTGCACGGGAAAATATACGCAACCAACGGGCTGAAAGTAGGAATGTAGCAGGGCTTTCAAAAGTGCTCACTTCGCCTTGAATAGCCCATTAGCGATTCTGCTGTCGTCAGTTCCGCTCGCAGCCACAAGCGAGAGTAGAGGAAATGGAGGAGGTGGAGAACGATCGCTCCTTGTTGAAACGTGTTTTTGGAAGGTGTATAGGCCGACGAGGAAATCTCGAGTATCCATTCTGATATCCAGATTTAATGCTGACTGATATGCGGGGGACTCTAAAGAATACTGTGTATATGGTCCATTCACGGTTACTTCGAACTTTTCTGAAGCCCTGCTAAAGTTCTAATTCCAGTATATTACTCCACCTCATTCAAACAAAGCTGGGAAAATTACACCAGAGGGCCAACGCACCACATTCGTCCACACTCGGTAAAATAAAACGTTGCATAAGAACTATTTCTTACGAGGCATTACCAACACAACTACTTTCTCACCGTTTTTATTCAAAATAGTTATAAATGAAATACTAAAATGTATAGATAAAATATAAGTAAAAGTTCAATTTATACAGAAATAAGATACTTTATGTTAATACCAGTATAAACCGCTTGTGAGATATGGCATGTTTGTGAAACAACCAAGCCCGTCATACATGGGGTGTTTTTTTTAATGTTTGATTCATAAAGTGTGAGGGAACCGCGAACAGACCATACGCCACGAAGCCACGGACACTGTGCGCCACGAGAGACGCGATTGTGACATGTGAATCCACTCACATGGAAACCGTACACACAGTGATTCTAAAATCATGGGACAAACATTGAGGGGTGGTAGAGCTCACTAAAACAAACAATTATTGTATAGGAATATATGGGCAGGAGTGACGCGTTGAGGCACAAACACAAAAATTACACATGAAATGCAACACACCGCTAAATGACTTTTTACAGCAATGTTTATAATAATTGCTCAAAATTTCTACCACCGACATTAATGCAAGCTTGGTAGCGTCGGTGGAGTGATTGGTGAACATATTCAAATAAGCCGGGTATTTCACGCACGGCACCCTTGTCAGCCAATCACGCCATATGTAGAGGTCGCCAAGCATGCGTGACTGTTGGTAGATGCATTTCCAGCAACTGTTTTAACATTTTCTGTGCGGAATCACTCGTTAAGTATGCTGCTAATGAACATTGTATGTTTCCGTTAATGTGTTATGTTTTTGTGTTTGTGCCTCAACGCGTCACTCCCGCCCATATATTCCTATACAATAATTGTTTGTTTTAGTGAGCTCTACCACCCCTCAATGTTTGTCCCGTGATTTTAGAATCATCCTGTATACTGTTTGTCCTTCTGTTCCTGCGTATATTTTTAACATTTGTTCAGGCTGTTCACGGTAAAAGGAGCACTTTTGAAAGCCGTACTTAAGATCACCCTTGAATGCATCTCGTACATTCTTCCGACTTGTGTAAAATAACATTGCCATAGAACTTATCACTTTATTCATGCGCCGGCCAAGTAAAACTATGAGATTATAAGAAAATTAAATATTCATTAATATACTCATTTTTACACTTCAATGCGTTAAAAAAACAGAAAGCGAATGAAATAATTTTAATCATCACAAATTATTACCTAACACTTTTTATTCGATGGAGTTAATAATATCCATCCATCGTTACCAACTTTACTGGGCAAGTGTCACTCAGTGCGCCCGTTAAAATATATGCAGGTATGAGCAGTGACATTTTTCTAAGGTTGATTTCAAAAGTGCTCACATTATCGTGAACAGCCTTTAACTGTTATTTTCATTCGCACACCCCCAACATTGTCCTCGTAGCGTCAGATACAATCAGTCCCATCGGATTTACTGTTACTCATTTCAAAAAGTGTAAACATTCATTCGGGACATCCGGTATTCATCAGTTTCACAAACAGTTTCTGCCAATATCAGTCACCAGCACATGTTTATTGGTACCGGCATATGGCTAAGCGTTAAAATGAAATTAGTACAATGTTCCAATTTAAAAAAAAGTGTTCGTTGCAAAGCCTGAAATTGCAATTTGATATATACCTTAAAAAGTTAAGGGTGAAAGATGATCGTCATCTTGGATTTTTATTTTCCTTGCTATTGCCATTATTATTCAATTGTTTGCGATTCTTTAAAAGTTACTATTCACTCCAATTGATACCTACTTGGCAATCTAAGAAGAGTGTTCAATGTTTTTGACTTTGGGCAAGTCACTGATCTACGTTATTGTGCATTTAGTGAGCCAAAATGAAGTAATTATAAACACAGCGTGTGGCTGGAAACGATAAATCGATAAAAAAAAAAACAAATCAGGTTCCAAACGAAAATTAAGGTTTGACAATCCCTCATAGATGAATGTGCACAAAATTTCGAAAACTAGAAAGAACTCACCCATGTAGCAGCAATCAGGTTTCGTTAGCCTCAGTGTAAATGTCTCNACAAAATTTCGAAAACTAGAAAGAACTCACCCATGTAGCAGCAATCAGGTTTCGTTAGCCTCAGTGTAAATGTCTCTCGCGTCAGTTCAGAGAAATCTGACATATCCAGGACAGTGTCGTACCTGTGAACAAAGTGACGAATGTAGGTTTTCAAAAATTTATACATTCGTGAACTCCCTCTCACATAAGCAAATACCTCGAGGGCGTTGGAATGAAGTGGACAGGTATGGACGGCTCATTTCNTCGTGAACTCCCTCTCACATAAGCAAATACCTCGAGGGCGTTGGAATGAAGTGGACAGGTATGGACGGCTCATTTCTTGACAGCCGATGAGGGCGAAGTGAGGTGAGTATGGAGCAGCGCCGGTATGCAAGGGCGGGAAAACGGGATATCCCCGAGAAAACCCGCTGACCAGCGGCATCGTCCGGCACGATTCCCACATGCGAAAATCCGTCAGCGCCCCGGCGGGAATCGAACCCGGTTCGCCTAAGCGGGAGGCGAGTAGTCTGACCACTACACCACCAGGGTCCTTAAAAAAAAAAGTGAGATAATTATGGGCTTTTATAAAGTATGACACAGCTAAATGTGGGAACACGTTCACAGCCTAAAAATAACCAGAGAAGAGGGTGCGAAATAAACTTTTTTTGAGAAGGGGGAGGGGGATTATTATTTGTGAACTCGAGACTTTTGGAGATTTGTTAGGAATACTATGTTATGGCATATAATTAAAAGCTAAAATAATATGCAAGTAATTTGTGATGACTTAAGCATTTTACATGCCGTATGTAATACTTAAAGTAGTATGACTGTGGATATATATTAGGTTAATATAATCCAGATCAAGTTATTTTTAACGATAGCATTTTAGCAGTCTAAATTATGGTAAGCAATGTAAGGCAATCAAACAATGATAGCTGCAAAAACTTTTCAAGGATAGAGAAAAATTTTGAGAAACCCCATCATTAAGTTTTTTGCTACTCAGCTCCTTGTTGCTACAGCATGATAATTCGGAAAAAAAGTGACAAAAAAACGAAGAACACACTATATGGTTGAGAAACACAAATGCAATAAAAATGTGGTAATATGAATAAGCACATATATTGAACAAGAGACAACGTTCCAGTCAGACAAAAAGCGACACTGAAACAAAAGAAGGCAGCACAATAGTGACAATACCAAAAAAAAAAAAAAAAGCAAAACCACAAGCGAAGCACAAACTGCAGTAATTCAAAATAAATAGACGTATAAAAGGATCAAAAATTTATAACGATCCAGTCTGACAATGAAAGAAACAAATAACAACAAAAACAGCATAAGTGTGGCTAGACAATATCAGCAAAAATTCGCATGCAAAACACAGAACAGCCAAAAAGTCGCAAATTTATAAATTATCCAGTCAGACAACAAACAACACAAAACACCAAAGACAACACAAGTTTAAAAACACAGACGAACCAAATAAACAGTAACAAGATGAAAAACATTAAAAAGTCACGACGTTTCAAAAGCTGCGATCTTCTCCCACCATCAGGTGTTCAAACAATCTTGTCTTTATAGCTCAGTCGGTGAAGTAACGGCCTATAAGCGGGATGGGGAATGTGTGGATTTTTATCCCGACTACACGCAAAATTTTTTCCACTTTTTTAAATTACGGTTAATTGCGCAATATAGATAGTGTCTATCGGAAATATGTTTGTTTCTCGTAATTATTTGGCTAAATTCCGTAAAAGCAATATTTAATTCGCTGCACGCAGTTGGCCGTCACTTCTGCAATCAGCGAAATTGTTTCACTGAAACAACGAGTGGTTTCCCGTTATTTTCAAATTGAGCCATTTTCACTGATTCGAGTAGTTGAATTTCACTGCGAATCAGTGGTTTTCCCACTGATTCGAATTTAGTGTGCAACCAGCAACCGTCAACACCAGCCACCAACCGGAAGTTGTGCCATCTCACATATACCGTGCACTGTCCTTCAACAGCCGCCAACAACAACCACCAACACCAACGACCTATTGNATAATTGTTTGTTTTAGTGAGCTCTACCACCCCTCAATGTTTGTCCCGTGATTTTAGAATCATCCTGTATACTGTTTGTCCTTCTGTTCCTGCGTATATTTTTAACATTTGTTCAGGCTGTTCACGGTAAAAGGAGCACTTTTGAAAGCCGTACTTAAGATCACCCTTGAATGCATCTCGTACATTCTTCCGACTTGTGTAAAATAACATTGCCATAGAACTTATCACTTTATTCATGCGCCGGCCAAGTAAAACTATGAGATTATAAGAAAAGTAAATATTCATTAATATACTCATTTTTACACTTCAATGCGTTAAAAAAACAGAAAGCGAATGAAATAATTTTAATCATCACAAATTATTACCTAACACTTTTTATTCGATGGAGTTAATAATATCCATCCATCGTTACCAACTTTACTGGGCAAGTGTCACTCAGTGCGCCCGTTAAAATATATGCAGGTATAAGCAGTGACATTTTTCTAAGGTTGATTTCAAAAGTGCTCACATTATCGTGAACAGCCTTTAACTGTTATTTTCATTCGCACACCCCCAACATTGTCCTCGTAGCGTCAGATACAATCAGTCCCATCGGATTTACTGTTACTCATATCAAAAAGTGTAAACATTCATTCGGGACATCCAGTATTCATCAGTTTCACAAACAGTTTCTGCCAATATCAGTCACCAGCACATGTTTATTGGTACCGGTATATGGCTAAGCGTTAAAATGAAATAAGTACAATGTTCCAATTTAAAAAAATGTGTTTGTTGCAAAGCCTGAAATTGCAATTTGATATATACCTTAAAAAGTTAAGGGTGAAAGACGATCGTCATCTTGGATTTTTATTTTCCTTGCTATTACCATTATTATTTAATTGTTTGCGATTCTTTAAAAGTTACTATTCACTCCAACTGATACCTACTTGGCAATCTAAGAAGAGTGTTCAATGTTTTTGACTTTGGGCAAGTCACTGATCCACGTTATTGTGCATTTAGTGAGCCAAAATGAAGTAATTATAAACACAGCGTGTGGCTGGAAACGATAAATCCATAAAAAAAACAAATCAGGTTCCAAACGAAAATTAAGGTTTGACAATCCCTCATAGGTGAATGTGGACAAAATTTCGAAAACTAGAAAGAACTCACCCATGTAGCAGCAATCAGGTTTCGTTAGCCTCAGTGTAAATGTCTCTCGCGTCAGTTCAGAGAAATCTGACATATCCAGGACAGTGTCGTACCTGTGAACAAAGTGACGAATGTAGGTTTTCAAAAATTTATACATTCGTGAACTCCCTCTCACATAAGCAAATACCTCGAGGGCGTTGGAATGAAGTGGACAGGTATGGACGGCTCATTTACTGACAGCCGATGAGGGTGAAGTGAGGTGAGTATGGAGCAGCGCTGGTATGCAAGGGCGGGAAAACGGGATATCCCCGAGAAACCCCGCTGACCAGCGGCATCGTCCGGCACGATTCCCACATGCGAAAATCCGTCAGCGCCCCGGTGGGAATCGAACCCGGTTCGCCTAAGCGGGAGGCGAGTAGTCTGACCACTACACCACCAGGGTCCTTAAAAAAAAAGTGAGATAATTATGGGCTTTTATAAAGTATGACACAGCTAAATGTGGGAACACGTTCACAGCCTAAAAATAACCAGAGAAGAGGGTGCGAAATAAACTTTTTTTGAGAAGGGGGAGGGAGGGGGATTATTATTTGTGAACTCGAAACTGTTGGAGATTTGTTAGGAATACTATGTTATGTCTTATAATTAAAAGCTAAAATAATATGCAAGTAATTTGTGATGACTTAAGCATTTTAATATGTCGTATGTAATACGTAAAGTAATATGACTGTGAATATATATTAGGTTAATATATTCCAGATCAAGTTATTTTTAACGATAGCATTTTAGCAGTCTAAATTATGGTAAGCAATGTAAGGCAATCCAACAATGTTAGCTGCAAAAACTTTTCAAGGATAGAGAAAAATTTTAAGAAACCCCATCATTAAGTTTTTTGCTACTCAGCTCCTTGTTGCTACAGCATGATAATTTGGAAAAAAAAGTGACAAAAAAACGAAGAACACACTATATGGTTGAGAAACACAAATGCAATAAAAATGTGGTAATATGAATAAGCACATATATTGAACAAGAGACAACGTTCCAGTCAGACAAAAAGCGACACTGAAACAAAAGAAGGCAGCACAATAGTGACAATACCAAAAAAAAAAAAAACAGCAAAACCACAAGCGAAGCACAAACTGCAGTAATTCAAAATAAATAGACGTATAAAAGGATCAAAAATGTATAACGATCCAGTCTGACAATGAAAGAAACAAATAACAACAAAAACAGCATAAGTGTGGCTAGACAATATCAGCAAAAATTCGCATGCAAAACACAGAACAGCCAAAAAGTCGCCAATTTATAAATTATCCAGTCAGACAACCAACAACACAAAACACCAAAAGACAACACAAGTTTAAAAACACAGACGGCCAAATAAACAGTAACAAGATGAAAAACATTAAAAAGTCACGACGTTTCAAAAGCTGCGATCTTCTCCCACCATCAGGTGTTCAAACAATCTTTCCTTTATAGCTCAGTCGGTGAAGTAACGGCCTATAAGTGGGATGGGGATTGTGTGGATTTTTATCCCGACTACACGCGAAATTTTTTCAAATTTTTTAAATTACAGTTAATTGCGAAATATAAATAGTGTATATCGGAAATATGTTTGTTTCTCGTAATTATTTGGCTAAATTCCGTAAAAGCAATATTTAATTCGCTGCACGCAGTTGGCCGTCACTTCTGCAATCAGCGAAATTGTTTCACTAAAACAACGAGTGGTTTCCCGTTATTTTCAAATTGAGCCGTTTTCACTGATTCTAGTAGTTGAATTTCACTGCGAATCGGTGGTTTTCCCACTGATTCGAATTTAGCGTGCAACCAGCAACCGTCAACACCAGCCACCAACCGGAAATTGTGCCATCTCACATATACCGTGCACTGTCCTTCAACAGCCGCCAACAACAACCACCAACACCAACGACCTATTGNTTGTGCCATCTCACATATACCGTGCACTGTCCTTCAACAGCCGCCAACAACAACCACCAACACCAACGACCTATTGCGCCAGGGACTTGACCCGTTCGATCATGCATTAATTCGTGAGCGTTGATGCTGAACTCTTGCAATATTTTGTTTTGCACTGTACTCGTGTGAAGATAGAGCGTGTTGATTGCAACAAGCACTCTAAGAAACTATGAGGAAATTTACCATGCCAGGGTATACGCTTGGTGAGAAAGCAGGAATGGTAATTTTTTCTCCGACACATTCATTGTAGCTTTCCTACATTTGCTCGGGAAACAGTCAAATGCGTAGGGAAGTTCCCGTAGCTTGACGTGTGGTGTTATTACCATTCAGTGTATAGGTTAAGAACTTCCATTACAATTTAGGAAGTTCACCAGAAATTTTTTACAGTGAGTGAACCACGTTATCGGTGTTCGGTGATCATTGGCATTAACCGTTCACAACAGAGAGCCGCAGAAAATTTCACGAATTAGATTACCAGCAAAGAAGACTCTTCGGACTAATGTGCGCTGATTTCTTGCCGTGTACATAGCCCTGCCAACTCCCCCAGCCTACAAGTATCTTCATGCGCAAACATTTCCACGCTTGTGGAGGCGGTGACTGAACGCTGTAAGAGGAGATCCGGAGGTCCTAGGGTAGGGATGGGACCTAAGTGCGCCTACACCTCAGGGTTAAGCCCCATACTCCTAGGCGTGCAGGGAAGATTCTTACTACAAGGGCGCACGCCCGTGGCTTTACAAGGGTTGGGCGAACATTGCCGCGACTGGGGCCATGGTTCCCTTACTAGCCTTAACTGAACTGAAGTAGGGAAGTGGAGGGAACAGCATAGACACCGTAAAGAAAAACTCCGACACAACATGATTGCAAAATTGCATGCAATTTATGAAGTCGAAAAAAGTATTCTACCGGAACAGAGGGGATGGCAAGGAATAATCTTTATTAAAAGAGTGTATGAAAGACTAGAAGAGAAATATTGATAAGGAGGGTCTGCTACCTCTCAAATGAACGCTTCCTGGAAGCCGTTTGGTTAATGTACGGTATGCGGTGTGGACAATTGGGGGGGGGGGATATAATTTCGAGGCTCTCTGCCATTTTATATCATTAGAATAACGATTTGAGAAAATGACGATTTTCGTGGCTTGTGCATGTTTTCGTCTGGGGTGAATGAGTATGTGAGTTTTCTCAGAGTGCTCCCATATTTTTTTTTACATATACATTTTATGGTGGATATCTTTTTGTGGGCAACAAGCTACGCTCTTTACTGTACAAAAAGAACCGTATTTATATAGGAAAAAATGACAGTTGACTTTCTGACACCGAGAGGTAAACATCGATTTGGAAACGCTCTCTCGTCATACCACGAAAATGAATTGCTAATACGAAAGCCTGTCTTTGACCTCGGCGATCATGTAGCCGCTACCTGCATCATCGCTAACTGCCAGTGCCGATTCCATGATCGAGTTTTCACCTTTGGACAAAATGCTCGTCGGCATGAGAGAACGGCCTGTGCGAAGAGTCCTTTTCGCGCCCTGAAGCATCGCGTTGGTCCCATGCATTTTGTGCAAGGCGGTACATTGAAAGAACATACCGAGATCTGCAAGGATTCGTCTACTGGGGGTCGGCAAGTGTTTCCGGCAATACCTCTTGCTGCATCGATGAGTACCGATTCGACAGGCGATTATGATGATACAGTTAATGCTAAAGACGGAATGAGTGCAGTAGAGTCGGTTTGTGTGGAATGTACACTTGCAAGACGTTCGAGTGAAGTCGACTAACTTCAAAATAAACGGTCGTCAGCTCTAAATACTGATGAGCATGCAAATCTTGCTACAGAGAAAAGCAAATTTAATATTGAGGATGAAACAGGAAGTGAAGACGATCATGAAGACAGCATACATGAAAATGAACATTAAGACAATGATAGTGCTGAAGACGTGATGGTGATTTTCTTGATGCACTGACGTACCTCTCCAACACATTTGCTGCAATGAGCGACACGAAGAAGGCAAACGCGGAGAATACTGGCTACCTATTTCCCGAAGACCCGAATGAACTTGTTGATTCTCAGATATTTGATTGACCTTCAAAAACGAGGGTATTTCTAGCGCATTGTTGAAATATCTGCAATCATTAATAAACTAAAGGAACGGGGATGTATCGCATGGTGGGATGAACTGCTTTCTTTTGAAATTGTAATTACAAAATAATAATAAATTATTATTATAAAATAATTTTTAATTTTTTTTGTGTCTCTTATCCTTTTATACCTCGCAACTTTCAAGTGATGCTATGAGCACTCGACTATTAACGGTAAGATCTGCATACAGAATGAAAATTAAGACTTTAGTATAAAAATGCATGAATAGTTGGCTGCACACAAAACATTAATTCTGTCGACATGTACAAATTTGAAAACAGTTGGTGAATCTTTTTTTTAATATGTATGGATAGAGACAGACGACAAACAGAAGGATTGAATATGGATTGATGATTCATGGAAAGATTGTGAAATATTGATGGAAAGATTGTGAACGGATAATGGAAATGTTGATGGAAAGTTTGTGAAAGATTGATAGAAAGATTGCGAAAGATTGATGAAAAAATTGGAAGATTGATGGAAATATTGCAAGAGATTGATGGAAATATTGCGAAAGATTGATGGGAAGATTTAAATATTGATGGAAAGATTGAAATATTTATAGAAAGATTGTGGAGCGATTGTGAAGCTATTTTGGAGCGATTGTGAAGCGATTGTTGAACATGTGGAGAGATTGTGGAGCATATAAAGCGATTGTGGAGCATGTGGAGCGATTGCTAAAGATTGATGGAAATATTGCAAAAGATTGATGGGAATATTAAAAAATTGATTGGAAGATTAATAAAAAAAAGTGTTTAATTAGTGTTTTAATAATTTTTTTTATAAAAGTTTTTTTTTATTTTTGGGTGCAGGTTACCCAAGGTCATGGGTACGAAGTGAAGGGCACAGATGTGAGGTCAAAGTGAAGGTCATCCAGATTTAACATGTTAGTCGGAGTCATCAGTGCCACCTAGGTGTTGGAAATGTAAACAAATGATAAACAAAAAAATTAATATGGTGGGTGTAGTGCATTCGTCAGAATGACCAAAGGTGAGTGGGTTGAGAGGGAAATGTTAATACAATGTGATTTATAGGAGGGGGTCAGTCGTCTACTGAACATGGTGCTACGGGGAACCTCCAGGAATGTAAGTTTTTAAAAGAAAAATAATTTCCAATATTTTTTATTCATTTTTTATAAATTCTTGATTTTAATTGAATTTTTGGGTTAAAAGTTAAAGGTCACAGGGATTAAGGTAAAATTTCAAGGTCACCTGGATCAAATATGGTAGTAGTGAGTTATATAATATGCTCGCTGTATTTGTGAATTTATTCTCTTTTTAAAATGTTTCTCGAGTTTTTGGTTTGAAGTTCATCCAAGGCCATGGTTATAGGGTCAAGGTCACCTGGGTCTAGCATGGCGGTTGGGTGACGTCAGAACATGGTGGTTGGTCGATTCCAGTCCCTCGTACCCACTAAACTCGAACATTTAAAATTTTAATTTTATAATTTTTAATAATAAATTTTTTAATAATTTTTTTAAATATTTGGGTATATTTGGAATTTTTTAGGAGATTTGGGAATTTTTTGGGAATTTTTGGGTCGAATGTCAAAGGTCACTGGGGTCAAGGTCAAATGTGAAGGTTACCTGGATCCAATATGACGGAAAAGATGGCCGATAGAACCAAGATGGATGATTTTTAGGTCTGACTCCGGACCCTGTACCCCTTGTATCGATATGGCATACCCAAGGCCTATAAAACCAATATGGCCGCCACTGCTATGCCATCGATAACGATCCTCCCAAATCTATTCGATGGATCGAAAATTGCCTTTCGGGGGATCGTTTTTGCAGCTGGCGGGATCGGTGCTTTTTGCGAGAGAAAAAAAAACTGGATTTTTTAGGGGAACAGGGGTAATTTTGAGGGGGAAAAATTTCTAGGGAAATTTTGTCGATTTTAAGGGGGAAATGGGTAATTTTTAGGAAAAATTGGCCGCCGGGGGACCGGAATGACAGAGCATGAACAGCTCCGATCTCCGTTGTCACAAAACGAAGATAGTCACACTACTCGCGTGGTTTCCCATCTTCCTCTCACTTTTGCGGGGTAAATTAAATTGGTCCGAACCCCCCAGCGGCGTGTTTCTCTTCCCACGTTTGCGCAGCATGGTGGGCCTAAATACACACTGTGCGGAGGAGGTCGCACGCCTACGCAACCAAGCACATTCACCCTCNTGCGCAGCATGGTGGGCCTAAATACACACTGTGCGGAGGAGGTCGCACGCCTACGCAACCAAGCACATTCACCCTCCAGGCCGAGGTATCCGCAGCGTAGTGGGCGTTCTCCATGTGCGCAGTTCCGCTCGAACAATAACGTACGTTCGCAGAGGTCTTTTTCCTTTTTCCAGCCCATGGCCGTTAAAAAAAAAAACATTTTTCTTTTTTTTTATATAAATTATTATTTTCTTTTTTTTATATAAATTATTAGAGCTTGTTTACAAACGTCAAAGAATTTACAATTTTCCGAACAACCCGCGAAATAACACTTTTTTAATATGCATATGTATGTGTTCCCGTTTAAATGCTATTCACGGCAAAGTGAGCACTTTTGAAAGCCCTCTAATTTGGAATAATAGTTACTGAATGTATTTTATTTCAGACCTAGACGTTAACTTTCAAGTGCGTTGGAATCTACACCCAGTGTTTATTACTTACATGGCAATATTTATTTTAAAAGGTGATTAAAGGATTAAAAAAAATCGCTGAAATAAAAAAGTAACTAGCACCTCAAAAGTGCTCACTTTACCGTGAACAGCCTACAGCCAGAGTTAGCAATGATACGACGAAGCTGCAGGTGAGTGAGTGAGTGAGTGAAGAGATTTGGGCGGCTCTTAACAGCG
>NQII01000412.1:225538-236508 GCA_002778355.1 Clitarchus hookeri
GTTCACCATGGTGGGAGGCGAGCAGGTTAACCGCTCAGCCACCGCGGCCCCGAGGCCGCAGGTAATTACAGCCGGCTGCTCTACAGACTTGTATTTTCGGCCACCCAGAAGAATACCCCAGGTGAAGGGTTTTTCTCGGTAAAGTGAGTAGTTCTAAAATCAACCTTTCAAAAATAATGACCGCCTAGTTAACTGCATATACGTTACCGTACACACTGGCATAAAAGCTCTCATCGAACAAGCACTCTGCAACACAATAAATAGGTAAAATTGCTTAACTTCTTCAAATCGTTAGAAGTTCAACGAATATCAGAAAAAATCCGCCTCTGTGAAATCAGCGAAATAATTACGATTGATTTAGTGATTCCACTTTTAATGCTGTGTCCCCGGTATCGGCTCATTACGTTTGTTTGTCTGTTGGTACCCACAAAATAACGACGATCCACAGGCGGTAGAACTTCGCTTTCTGCAACCGCTGGTTCAGATATAGTGCGTGGCGATCTCCATAACAGGGAAACTCCTTTATTGATGCTCCGGTAGTGTCCGGGTGAAGGATGATCGTTATTTATTCTCGCCCGGACATTGTTGAATTTTGATCGCACGTGTGCTGCGCCCACAGAACTGAGCAGCCCCGGGGAATACATATAGGCCTACGCACGCTACCGAGCGCAAATAAAACCCAATGTAGTTTTCAGCAATTCGCTTTGCCTCCCACGCAGCGGCAATTGAAAATCTGCCACGTGGATTGGAACAAGAATGGCATACGTGCTGGAACAAACGTTGTTTGTGTTGTATATACACTGAAGAGGCAAAAAAAACCGGTGTAGGCGTGCGTATGCAAATAACAGAGGTATGGAACCAATAAGACTAACGCGATGCTGTCGGCAGCTAGATCGGTTACTGCTGCTACAATGGCAGGTTATCAAGATTTAAGTGATTTTGAACGTGATGTTATAGTCGACGCACGAGAGGTGGGACATAGCATCTCCGAGGTAGCGATACAATTTGGATTTACGCGTACGACCATTTCACGAGTGTGCCGTGAATATCGGGAACCCGGTAAAACATCACCTCTTCGACATCGCTGCGGCCGGAAAAAGATCGTGAACGAACGGGACAAACGACGACTGACGAGGATCATTAAACGTGACAGACGTGCAACCCTTTCTCAAATTGGCGCCGATTTCAATGCCTCCTGCATACCTTCAGACATTAATCGAGTTTATGCCACGTCGTCTTGCGGCACTTCTGTGTGCTCGCGGGGGCCCTACACGATGTTAGGCAGGTGTGCCAGTTTGTTTGGCTCTTCAGTGTAGATAGATAGGAAGGTAGTGCTTACGTCTCGTCGATAGTGAGGTCACTANATCGAGTTTATGCCACGTCGTCTTGCGGCACTTCTGTGTGCTCGCGGGGGCCCTACACGATGTTAGGCAGGTGTGCCAGTTTGTTTGGCTCTTCAGTGTAGATAGATAGGAAGGTAGTGCTTACGTCTCGTCGATAGTGAGGTCACTAGAGACGGAGCATGTTGCTAAGGGAAGAAGGAACGGGGAAGAAATCGGCCATGACCTGTAGTAGGGAAATTTCCGAGCATTCACTTGGAGTGATTTCAGGAAATCATAGAAAACCGAAATCATGATGGCCGGACCGGGAATTCAACACGTGTCCTCCCGCACGAGAGTTCAGTGGTTTACCACAGCGCCACGTCGCTCGGACCTTGATGTTTTGGGAGGCCGCGATGGCTGAGTGGTTAGACTGCGCGCCTCCCACCGCGGCTAACCGGGTTCAATCCTCCGCCGAGTCACTCCCGGATTTTCGCAAGTGGGATTCGTGCCGGACGATGCCGCTGGTCGGCAGCCTTTCTCTGAGATCTCCCGTTTCCCCCGCCCTTGTGTTCCGGCGGTGCTCCATTCTCTCCTCAATTCACCCTCACCGGCTCTCAAGACCTCGTTGTTACGAGTCACTCGAATTCCTCAACTGAACTCAACTCAACTTGATGTTATGTGGCGCCGGTGACGCGGTTATGATCAGGTAGACTAAAAAAAATATTGTGATGGAGTGTACTTCATCACATTTGTTTGCGTTTCTCTCTGTTCACATTCGTCAGTATCCTAGTTGCGCGTGATTTTATTTATGTAACATACAAGTGTTGTTGACATGTTTCTTACGTTCCAGCCTGCGACTGGACAAGCTTTGCAGCTGATTAATTGCATGAAGAATGGGGAAGCACGACGACCTGGCAGTTCGTCTGCTCCTGCTTGCACTTGCCAAACGCAACCGCTGTGCGTGTTGCTTTCTGATTGAGTGAGTGAAGAGATTTTGAGAGCCGGTGAGGTTGATTGAGGTGAGTATGGAGCAGCGCCGGGATTTATAAAGGGAGAGGGGTAAGATCCCCAGAGAAAATCCGCTGACCAGCAGCATCGTCCGGTACGATTCCCACTTGCTAAAATCTAGGAGTGACCCGGCCGGGGATTGAACCCGGTTCGCCTTGGTGGGAGGTGAGCAGGCTAACGGCTCAGTCACCACGGCTCCCGCTTGCTGATGAGCGTTAGGCATTTCGCTTTAGTTGCTAAGAGCCGTCCTTGGCTAATTTATTATGATTGGCTGTTCCTTATGTCATATAGTGGTACTTGATTGTGATTCGCGCTGGATGATGTAATGTGATGTCATCGTGTGTAGAGTATTGTCGAGGCTCCCCGACAGTGCCACGGGTTGATAGGCCCGGGGTTCGCGGGGAGGGAACGCCGACGAGTATTTAGAAGGTGCGCGAGTGGCCTCAGGGAGACTCGTCGGTGGAGGTACAGCGTCTGAGAGACGTCGATGGGAGACTGCGAGNCGCGAGTGGCCTCAGGGAGACTCGTCGGTGGAGGTACAGCGTCTGAGAGACGTCGATGGGAGACTGCGAGGGGTATGATGCGTTGACGACCAGAGGAGAAGGTTATGCATTACAGCAGTGGTTATACTCTTCTTCGTGAGAATACAAAGGTTAAAGTATGTTTCATGACTTTGTTTTTCTAGGGGTGATGTTGGGACTTAGAATCATACCGTGAAGTTGGTTGGCACACTATAACTTTTCCCGGAATTTGAGTCAGCTGTGCTATATATGGGAGTTTGCCTTCGTGGTAATACAGGGCTAAGTGATATTTATGAAGAAATATTCTCATACTCGTGAAAAGGGAAGGAACTCAAGGGCACGAGTTGATAAGATAGGTGTCCGGGGAAGTAGTAAAGAAACTGGGATTCTGGAACGTGCAAGTGACGTCTCTGTGGTAGTTGAGTTGAGGACTGTAAGTGTGAGTGAGATCAGACAAAGCACTGCCGGCATCGAAAGTAGTTCAGTGGAGAGAGAATATCCTCGGCTGTACTCTGGTCATGAGTGGTATGTAGGAGAAGCACTACCTACTCCCTAGGGAGTACGGGGAGGGGAATAACCCCGGCTTCTTACTTTGGAGTGGTTGGGTGGTGTGAACATTTTATGAGCATCACCAACACTTTCGGGTGTTTTGGTGAGAGGATTACCCTCGGCTCTTTGGTATCAGAGGACGGTGGCTGTGTGTGTTGGTTGGTGTGGGCATGAAGAGTAAATGTAAGGTGAATTTAGGTATATTCTATGGCAGTTGCCTCTCGGGCAGCCTCTCGTTTAGGGGAAAGTATTTTTGTAACACTGTTTGTGGTGATTTTTACGAGGTCATTAAGCAAAGCTTTGTGAAACAATTGTATGAGGAATAGGACCTTTTTATGGGAATTGCATTATAATTCATTGTATTGTAATGTATCATGTAAGTTATATGTTGTAGGGCCTTTTGGGTGACGATAAGAGGAAAGAGAGTGTCGAAAGACCACAATTATACTTCTAAACTTAATTTATATTGTTTAATTCTGCAGTAGCGTATCACCTACCCGGAAGCAACTGTGATAAAAATGTCCTTATCCCGTTGGTTTTTGTGAACGATTGGAACGTTAGCTTCCCATGCTTCCCCAATCCTGCTTCTCTTGGAGTATGAGTGGCGGAGGCTCAGACGGGGTGTCTGGACCGTTGGAATCTGGAGTGATACGCCGCCACAAACGGATTCCTTACTACTTCACAGCGACTTCGGCGCTCATAAAGTTAGTCGCCGAGGTCAAGCGTGAACACCGAAAGTCCGCCATGCACGCCCGCGTGCGATTGACGACTTTCCGTGCGCGGCCACCGTAATCTCTGATTCCTCTAACGGCTTCTATCGCACAATAAATACCTTACGGAAGTGTAACAGCGTGGCGGTTACTTTGATGTGGGCGTGCCCAGTCGCTGACTGGCAGCGCAAAGCTCCGGAAAGGGCCTTGCGTCTGATTGGTTACTGCGTGCTGCGATATATTCCCTACTATAGTATATTCGCACTATCTTCACACTTTTTTTGAATCAAACCTTTGAAAAATTACCCCTATGCACAACATGTTAAGTTGTTTCCTAAACACGCCACGAATCACAAGCGTTTTTTACTTCTGTTAACATAAAATTAATTTAATTTTGGTTGAATTTCACTTTTACTTACATTGTATACAAAAATTTCAAAGTTCCATTTATAATTAATCTGAATAAAAACTGGGAGAGAATAGGTCTGCTCATAATNTTGTATACAAAAATTTCAAAGTTCCATTTATAATTAATCTGAATAAAAACTGGGAGAGAATAGGTCTGCTCATAATGCGTAGTGAGAAGTAGTTCTCGTGCAAAATATCATTAAACTGAGTGCACACTAATACTGTGCGCTGTCTCTTTATGGTTATTTCATAAATTAAAGGCGGACTCACAACCATTCGCCGCATCCATCCGGCGGTCACGATCAGTACAAATTCTTATCACGTAAAAAAATTATTTCCCTAAAATATTTATTTCATAATAATGTATTTCCAACCAACATATACCTCCAACTAAAGAAAGATCACGCTTTTAAGTTGTCGCGCTGAAATTTCACCGTGCAGAAGGATTGACGGATGACGGATTGTTGTGAATCGCTTTCCAATGACGGACGAGAAAACACAGAGGGATGACTGACTGGCGGACGGGCGACTGACGGTTACGACGGAAGGTTGTGAGTCCAGCTTTAAGCTTCGTTTACGTGGGGCGGAGGAATAGCTTGAAAGTAGAACTTTTGCAGGACTTCGGAGAAGTTAAAGGAATCGTGAATGGACAATATAGTTGGGCCGCCGCTGGCGAGTAAATTATCAGTCGCTGACAGGTGCACAGTGGGGCCAAACACCCATTTTCCTGGAGAAAACCCCCAAAAATGAAAGTTGTAATTATTATTTGAACTATTAATGGTCTTATAGTNAACACCCATTTTCCTGGAGAAAACCCCCAAAAATGAAAGTTGTAATTATTATTTGAACTATTAATGGTCTTATAGTGAAATGATAGGGTAGTAAAAGCTACAAGAAATAGCGCATTTTATCCTTTCCTTTAGCAGTGAGAAGCCTGCAAAGTANACACCCATTTTCCTGGAGAAAACCCCCAAAAATGAAAGTTGTAATTATTATTTGAACTATTAATGGTCTTATAGTAAAATGATAGGGTAGTAAAAGCTACAAGAAATAGCGCATTTTATCCTTTCCTTTAGCAGTGAGAAGCCTGCAAAGTANAAATGATAGGGTAGTAAAAGCTACAAGAAATAGCGCATTTTATCCTTTCCTTTAGCAGTGAGAAGCCTGCAAAGTAACTCTATTATATAGACGCCATTTTTTGCGAGCTACTGGAGTATGTCTCGTAGTCATGTTGTGTTAGATGACAAGGTGATACAATTATCAAGTTTGACCATCAAAAAATTCGTGTATTCTGGTATTCGTAAGATAGCTTAACAATATAAATTTATACAATTATCTTATTTTCCTTGCAGTTTCTTGTACAGGAAGATTTCTGCATACATGTTTGTACGTACGCAGACCTACAAAATTGGCCCCACGAGGCCCCACGCTAAATGTTTTACCAATCGAACCAGAAAACCTTCCATTNAGAGACTAGAGAAGCTATTAAAAATGAGTACAAATAGATTGACACTCAATTGAAAGTACTTCTTCCCTTTGAAATGTTGTTACCAGCACGAAAAGAATTGTCTGACACACACCAAATGTTGACTAGCATGATTGAAGGGATAGTGTTCAGCAATTAACAGGGACGGCATCGAGTCAATGCTGCAATGTGTATCGAGCGCTCCAGAAGATCATGAATGATATACGAGAAGAGACGAGTTGATGAACAAGCTCTGGAGTATGGGCTATCAACTCTTCATACTTACATACGATTTCTCGAGTGTTTGATCCATGTAAGTTACAGATTATAAATGTGGTCATGGCAAGTAAGGCAAGAATTTAGAAGTGTGTTCGAGGAGAAGAAGAGAGTTGTGAAGTCTGGTGATGGGCCTGCTTGTTGATACTGCCAAACAAGGTCAAGGCACAACAAATGATGGAAAAACAGCCCGTCGTTTTTTTTTATGATCCCGCATGTTCGGCATCTATCACAGGATTTTCCGATGTCCTGATAGAGCGTTAGGTATAATAATGCGCACCTCATCCTATGGTTATGCTATCAGCGCTCAATGTTTCCGGCAATACGTCCCTTGATACAGCGCGGTTGTATGTCCGTGAGTACTCGTGGTATCCGATGCCTCCTGCAGTGCACATAATTCTAATTCATGGTTCGCAAGTTATGCAAGTCGCTTTGCTTCCGATAGGAATACTAAGTGAAGATGCCTAGGAAGCCCGGAAAAAAGATTTTCGCAGATTCCGGGAGAGAAGAAATCTCAAGTCAAACAGAGAGGTGACTGACAGACATATAATTAATACAATGTTAATATCTTCTGACCCTGTAATTTCTTCTATTAGGACATTGACACCGTGAAACGACAGCAAAATAAGCCCAGAAGTTATACGTCTTATAGAAGTTCGCAACTTGTGGCGTGAAGATGTTAAATTATGATCATGATTAGAGTGATTGTATTAACTGCTGTATTTTGTGTTGTAATAACAGAAATACTATCGCTTTTGATTCCTAAAAATAAAATACTATCTTAATTTCTTTTGCTGAATTCCTGGAGTTTTGAGTGTATAAATAATGTTTCATTTTGACACCTTGATTTCCTGAAATGCACAGTTTTATGCTTCATATTTGCTTCATATAATTAAAGGGTCGCTGTATAAGCGATACAAATAGAAAAAACTGGACTACACAATACCGTAGATTTTCTCCAGGAAAGTGGGTGTTTTGCCCCACTGTGGGGCGGTCGGCCGCGTTCCCACATGTTGCCGGCCAGTGGAAGTTTTGCTGGAGTCTGCGGCTGGAATTCGCTGTATGAGCTGTTGTTACACCTCTATATTCTTAAGTGCTCTGTGTTTCTGTGATTTACGTGTCTGCGTTGACCTAGCGAAGTAGTTTTCAAAAGAAGGCTACCTCTTATCTTTTATTTCCATGAGGTACCCTTACTCCAGTAATTGTATAAATCTTTCAACGGTAATTATCATGTTTTAAATAATAAGTAAAAAAACTCGGATACATAAGCACTAATGTCACTTAAATCACAAAGGATTCGAGACCATACACTGTTCAATAGAACGTTGTTGTCCGAGGAACTTTATTCACCAAAATATTGTTACAAGGACGCCTGAGGGGCGAATATGAGTTCGCGTGGAATGGAAGTCCTTATAAAAATAAAATTAATAAATTGGATTTCTAATTTATTGACACAGCTATTATTTACAGCATTAAATTATCTGTCTCCACTATTACTCTTTTTATTTAACAGATAGCGCAATATTTTATGTCTATTTCCACTCTAATTAACGTCCATTTTAATTGTCTCTGTTTGGTTAAACTCAATTAACTCATATTCATCATTAACACGTATTCAGTCTATATGTTGCCACCATTTGTAATATATTCCACTCAAGCATCTAGTCCAGTAGTCCAGTCTGCCAGGCGCACTCTTCACTGCTTGATACTCGCAGTCGCAGATTTCCCTTCCGCTGGTCACTTCTCTCGCTGCTCATCTTGTATCGCTCGGAAACTCATACACTCATTCTATCACCAACTACAACTCAACTCGCGGCCCCGAGGCCTGTCGCAATATTTATACCGTTCGCCCTGACCATCTGTAAGGTTTAACGCACCCCGCGTCGCGCGGTGAGCCGAGGTCAGTAATCCGGAGCATTATTCAGATAACCGCAGAAATAAATACAACCAGGGTCAGCAGCGTGCGCCGCGAAAGAGATTATCGTGTCGGCTCGCTTCCTGTAACTGATACGCGGTCATCGGCCTATCGCTCGCCTGTTCATTCTAAACCATTCTTTGGCTTGCTGCCGCCGCCATCATGAAACTTATGTCTCTCACATCCACTCGCTCGCGGGATGCGAAGGAGCAAGCGCGTAACACTGCCCCTCCTCAAGTATGTTCGTCCCGAACAGACACTGCAACATCCGGATCATAGTAGAGTGCCAGTCGGTCGATGTTGACAACCTTCGGCTTGGCCCGAGAGCCTTGGCGACAAATCCGAAAGACAACATCATTGACATTCTTCAGAATCCTGTAGGGGCCTTCGCAAGATGTCTGTAGCTTCGAGGAGTACCCTTTTCTCCTATGAGGGGTTTTACAACCACACCAGCTGTCCTTGAAATAACTCGCCCGACATTCTCCTATCACACCGCGTCTTCATCCTGTCATTATTTACTCTGAGGTGCTTTCGAGCAAAATCATGAATGCCAACAAGTCTGTTACGTAATTCGTTGTCGCAATAAGTGGCTGCAGCTTCCTCTTCTGTCGGCCGGTCAAACAGCAGGTCATTAGGGAGGTGTAGCTCTCTTCCAAACAGCATCCTTGATGGTGTTACCCTTGCGGACACATGAACTGCTGAACGGTAAGTAAGAAGAAACAATGGCATATTTGAATCTCAATCCTTTGGTTGTCTGCCAAAACGATCGACAGGTACTGCTCAAGAGTGCGGTTAAGCCTCTCGACCATTCCACCCAACTGAGGGTGTAGGGCTGTAGTCCTAGTCTTTTTCTTCCCCAGAATTTTCGTCACCTCCTGGAAGACCGCAGCTTCAAAGTATCTTACCTGATCAGAATGGAGTTCTAGTGGCACCCCAAACATCGAGAAGACATGCTCTATAAGTGCATCGGCCATAGTTCGTGCTTCTTGGTTTTAGAGGGGAATGGCCTCAGGCCACTTAATAAAGTAATCTTGGCCCACCAGTATATACCGATTACCTCTCTCTGTGAAAGGCAAGGGGCCCAGAATATCTACTGCCATCCTCTCAAATGGGGCTTCAATATTGTACTTAAGGAGGTGACCTTGTTCTCTGGTGCTTGGGCCTCGCAGTGCAGGTGTCGCACAATCGGCACTTCTTCTCAACATACTCCCGACAATGAAGACAGTAGAATCTCAGTCTAACTCTGTCGAGAGTCTCATTAACACCAAGTGTCCACTGGCTGGCGCATTATGCATTTCTTTTAAGACTTCTGGAACCCTGCATTCTGGAAGGACCATCTGTAAACGTGTGTGTTTTCCGCCATTACTTTTCCAGTTTCTGTAAAGTACACCATTCTTTAGTATGAGGGAATTCCATTGTGCCCAATATGCTTTGACTGCTGCGCTCAGGCTAGATATCTCTTCCCATTTTGACCGACAGCCAGCTGCTTTCCACTTTAATAATGGCTGCAATGTGGGATCATTCAGCTGATATTTCCTAATTCACTCATCACTCCAGTTAGGTGACCCAACACAAGATAAAGAACCTTGAAATCCTGTTCTCCGTACCTTCGGCGATTCGTCACTCTTTTCTCCTGGCGTTCTCAATGACGACAAAATGGCACACATGTACACGTGTACGGTAATAAATCAGGTTTTCGTACCACAGGCCATTACGTTGCCAATTAAGCTGTTGTTTGAAGTTGACCGTACAATTTCATTCCGTTTGAAGCCGGATGTTGGAGCGAATGGCGCCAGCCATCAGAGCGAAAATCATTGACGCAATACATAAATTACGTTATTTGCGTTCTCCGCATAGTCACGTCACACGCGCTGCAAAACGACCGATGCAGCTCGCGGTGTCTCTTCTCCAGCTGTAACCTGATCCAATCTACGGGTGTTTCTGCTGAGGTTGCTACCTCAAAAGCCGCGTTAAACCTAGATATGTCTAAATCAGGCTACAAATAACAATTACCTTCCTGGAGCACCTCCATTAACGTGCTAGCCGACAAACTCTTTGAAGTATCTAAAATGGCTTCGTACTTACATTCCCACCCTCATTTTATTTTTTACCTCACTGTCCCGCCTCGTGGATTCCAAATGGCAGTTGCGAGCTCTTCTGAAAGAGATTGAAATTAATTATTCCTGTATTTTACGGGTCTAAAATATGTCATTCATCTCCACTGACATATTTTCACAGAGAGCGACAAGAAATATAATTTGTAACATTAAAAAGCAAAATGAATATTGGCATCAACAAAATTTTTGTGAACAAAAATATTAATGTGGAGAAGATGTTTACAAAGCAATTAGCAGGAGAATGAAGTTCTGACCACCACAATCAAACTCTTTATATGTAGTTCCCTTGATATATCTATGCATATGTATTTATATTTATACAAATATGAACATACACACATGAAACGTACAACAAACGCACACATTATATGTATATGGAAATAGATGTGCGTGTGTTTGTGTTAGGTTTCATATGCACATACATAGTGTACAAATTTTTGTCATAATTTCGCAATTCATTCTCCCTTTTCTATTTTCTGAACTTAACTGCCTGTCGTTCTTCTCCTTGCTCCTTTGTTACTCGTAACCCCGCACCCTAACTTGTTGTTGTATCCGTGTAAATTCAGTTTAAGTTCCACACATCACAGGCTGTGCTTATTGAACCCCACCTTTCTTTGCTAGCACTTCGCTGACGCCGCTAGAATATCGAAACTGGTTCCTCTTTACATTCTTTGCATAC
>NQII01000412.1:236534-277719 GCA_002778355.1 Clitarchus hookeri
ATTTTCCCCATCCCCCTCCGCCTTTTTCCATCCCCCTTTATTTCCTCTCGCTCCCTTTCTCTTTCTCTCAACATCCTCGAAGTTTATTGGTAGAGAAAGACCCAGAAGTTGGGGTTAAGTTAAAATTCAACCACGTGTTCATTTCAGTATCTGCCTCTACTGGATAACAGTTTGTCAGACACGCCCCGGGCTTCTGTTGACAAATAATAAGCCTGCAATAAAGTAAGAACCGAATCCCGTGCTACCAGTGTTGGTGTTAAACTGGAGTAGAAAGCCAATGAACAGCTAGCCGAGGGTCGAGTACGCAAATAATAGTGGTGTCTGGCGTGTTGTCGAATTAATCCTCGTAAAGTCCGTATCTCTAGGGATTGGCTACATCATCTTAAGAGCAAGAGATTATTTTCATGCCCAGAAATAGGACGTATTTTTAACGTAAGATTGAACACTTTGGGCCCCTGTGTAGATCTACTAAAAATTAAGGCAAGCTAGAAGTGAGTCGCCAATATTCACGATTGAATGACCATCAGTTCTGTTAGTCTCTGTATTCCCATTTTCAACCGCCCTACTGGTTCACACAACACAGGACACGCTTACCATATAGACTATTCGAGGCTTATTCACACTTTTTTTAAATCAAACCTTTTAAAAAACACTTCATGTATAACGTGTTTGGTTCTTTCCTAAATATGTCATGCATTAGAATACTTTTACAGCTGTGTTATAAAAATAACTTATTTGAGTTCAGTTAAACTGTCGCCTTTATTTTATCTATAAAATAAAATATTTCATTTATAGCTAATACGTGTGAAAACAGAGAGAAAATATGTTTGTTTGTAACGCCTAGTAAGAAATAGTTATTATGCAAAATATGATAACACTGAGTGAGCACGAATGTGGTGCGTTGGCTCTCTAGTGTAATTTTCTAAGCTTTATTTTATTATTTGCACGAGGCGGAGGAAAATCCTGGAAGTAGAACTTCAGAAAATTTGGAAGTAACCGTGAATGGAGTATATGACATACAATGCCCATTATTGGCTGGCTATCTGCCAATATAATGCCGAGTTTAATGTGTCCAAAACATACGTTCTTTCATATGTTGGCTAAAATATAATCAATCCTGTTCACTTGAGTAATTTACACTTTTAGTGTCACTGGCGTAAAACTACGTTGCGGGAAACCTTATGAAAACTGCCGGCGAAGAAACGTGTTTTTGCTCGTGTCTTTAAAGAATGCGGATGTGGTAATGCTACAGGAAACTCCGTAGAACGAAGTTAAATTCAGGTGAGGCATTACATCGGCAGCACTTGAAGAGAAAATCGATGCAAGGTAAAATAAACAAACTTGTATTGATAATGTTAGAAGTGATGCATCATTAAATTACTTGTAGGAAAGGAAGAAGGGTCAACCCGGAAATATTATCGTCACGAAAGAACTCTCGATATTTAAGTGTGCTTTAAAAACTCGATTTCCGTAACGAGGAACAGTGTTGTTTGTTTACAATTAATTACATACCGTTACTAGCGTCCATGTCATGATTGTACTTGCTCAATATGCTCGTTCTATAAGAGTGTGCTCATTAGATATATATACAATGTATGACTAATGTTAATAATTATTGGTTGTGATGGCTTTCTGATGGAAGGCTCATAATATTTTCTCTTTAAGTATTTTTTAAATTCTTTTTTTTTCGCTGAAGATAATTTCCTTGGAACTAAGCAGCAATGCTTTCATAAAATTTTATATGCATGAATCGATTTCTGTCTGCGTTGATTTATGTCGACATAAAAAATGAGCAAAGTGCAAAGCAAAGAAGAAAAATTTAAATATTTAAATAATTTTTTGATTTCTTTAAATTTATTACTACAAAATTATTCATGCTCGTCTGCATCCGTATAAACACCACCTTCAGTTCTAATTCGTTAAATACGAAACCAACTATTCGGGCGCTCATGAACTTAGTTCCAGCATGCAGTAAGTTTGAAGGCAAAGTCCTTGAGGTAGAAGAGACACCGATATGCCACTGAAAGTTCCGTAGGCGATACACTAGTGGTCCCAGATGATTCGGCTGTCATCTCGTCGGAAGGAACAGGAACCATGGATGAAGGTCTCTTCGTAGAAAGATATGTTGCTCCTGGTGATGAAGTGCCAGGTTAGTCGTTTATACAGGTCGCAGCAGATTTTGGTAGTGTAGCCATATGATCGAAATCACCGTCCATCACTCCGCAAACTGAGGACACAAGAACTCTCTGTTCTAGATCTGGCACCAAGGCATCGATAAGGCCTGCAGTATAACTTTTCATGACGTTACATGTTTATAATAATTATCATTGCTGTAGAAAAGCCACCCACACCGAAATAACAGCTAATTAAAGTGGTTGGGATTGATCATACAACCATGAAATTCATGGTGCAATGCGACGTGTTGATGCGCAAATACCTTGTCGCAGTAGTTGCAAGGACAAGTTTTCTCTGGTAGTGGCGATACAGGTGACGTCCCGAATTGGATGGTTTCGCCGAAAAAACACACGTTACAGTAACAAATGATGATGTCAGTTCGTCCCAAGTTGCAGTCGACCTCACTGAAGACGTCTCAACCAAAGAAGTCGATGGAGCTGTCCACATCATGCCTGGAGATGGCGATGGTGGTGCTGTTGCTACACAAATTCCATCTGAAAAAACTCGACGGTGATTCTGCTGGACCCAGGACATACGTCTCCAAAGTATTTACACCAAGTACCGTCACATGCTGCGATGTTCAGCCATTCACTAAGCCTTCTATAAAGCTAACCTACATAAAAGTAACCCAGCTACCTATAATATGTCCTTAAGTCATGGAAACAATGCGGTGCATCGTGGGAGGCGAAGGCAATTTCACTGTTGCACCTGGCGATGAGTTGACGAGTGCAGCATTAGTTCTCGTTGTAGGCATTGGCAATGTAGAGAGGGATAGGTACGAAACGATGTTACCATTGTCACTCTCACCGACAACGGATGTTGGAGCAAAACCCAGATATAAACTTCTACCCAGCACTGTGGGCGCTTTAACGGCATAACTATCGCCGATCCGTAGGCTTCTCACATCCCTAGGGCCCTTTGCGTATGTACACTTTGTGAAAACCGAATGTAAAATGTGATACCACGAATGGTGGATAATTTTCATTTCACATAATTGACATCGAAGATGGGTGGACCGATCCCATTTGTTCTCAGCCGCATATGATCTACCTAATCGAGTGACCAGTCAGAGCCCTTTAATATAATATCTTCCTCCTCGTGGCATACCTTCTTTATGCTCTTTTCAACACCGGCTTCGATGTCATCCGCATTACACTCAGGTAAGTTCGGGTTCTTGACAGCCTTCTTTTTGTATATATCTGGTTTACTATAGTTATGTTCCAACCATATATTATATTTCAAGACTCAGTATTTTCCCACCTCCTCTGTAAGTTGGTTTATTAAATTTGTTTCATATAGGTCAGAAATGAACAAACCTATTTCGTAAAAGTTATCGGATTTGGAGAAACATACGTTTCAAAAGATCCCTGAATGCTGATATCTTCAGGAAATATCCATTTATATTCAGCTTACTCTGAAAGGTTGCGATGCAAGATCGGGTAAATTGCTAGGTGTAGCTTCTGATTCGCGGATCTAAGTTGCATTTGCACCACCCTTGGCTGTAGAACTACAAATAGGAAAGATGAACCGTAGGTCTACATCATAGGATGGTGCACCCCATTTACACTCTTTCAGATAACTTTTCTAAACGGTCGGTGCGAGTAAACTATTAGAGCACTCTCACATCGATTTGGCATGCATATGGAACTCCTTACACATGCGTTCTTTTCATTACGTCGTGCTTCATTAGCGTTTGAGAAAGTCTTGTTGTATTATCTGCGTGGAAAGAATCAACGATCTACGTACGAAAATTTAACAGCTGAAGTTTTCTGCTTCGATGATTCTCCATGTGTGTAGCGCCAATTACCACCCCAGCCAGTACTTCTCTGATGCAATGTCGGCAGATAACGCTTAGCAGGCAGTTAATTTAGACCAGTACAGGTTTCCAAATAACTTTTCAGGTTGCCACTTCATCGACCAAACTGTGATTCAAATTCAGTAGAGCCTTTGTCGCCGCGCATTGCTGCTTTCAGAAAATGTCTTATCACAGTAACGACGCAATGTTCTGGAATACGTTCCATCTTGGGTCGATACGATAATTTCCTCTTCGCAGTCCGTACATGATCCTATCCATTCAGCCCCGATGTAGCTCTACATACAAGCCATTAAAATCTAGCCCCTCATTTGGGTAAGTAATCTAAAAAGGAAACTGTAAAAAAGCATGTGATGTAATATAAAGTGAGATGCTTAAAATGCCATAGCAGACAAAGTTTCTAAAAGAATGTGTACAATCAATATACATCAACCGCAAGTAGTATCATTAAAAATACGATATAAAGGAGCACACCTTTAATCAATGAAAGTAATGGGGGGAAGACCTCCTAGTGCACCCTTGACATGAAATTAGACAGAATTATGAAGAAACTCTCCAAATATTCCATCCATTGGAAGTTCAGTACTTAAAAAAAACAGTAAAATATACATATTAATTATTAGCACCCCAAGCGAGTCAAAAATGCATCAGGAAGTTAGCCGGTGGGAAAAAAAACCGAAACTATTTAATAAAAATACGAAGCTGAGATCGTAACATCGACCAATCCTAATTCTGATTCGTACCATATTTGGGAAAAACTTCAAGCCATGTAAATATAAAATCATACTGGAAATTTATATAAAGAAATACCTCCACTGCTAAATACAGAGACAAATCGTAAATGCCTATCACAACTCACATAACGAGTTCTCCGAATTGTTTTAAGTAGCCCGAGCATTTCTTTCTCATTTCACTCATATACACTGGAGAGCCAAAAAAAAATTGGTATAGGCGTGCGTATGCAAATAACAGAGGTATGGAACCAATCAGAGTAACACGATGAGGTCGACAGCGCCTATATAAGACAACAAGCGTCTGACAAAGTTGCTAGATAGGTTGCTGCTGCTACAACGGCATGACATCAAGATTTAAGTGAGTTTGAACTTGTTATAGTATGCGCACGGGAGATGGGACATAGCATCTCCGAGGTAGCGATAAAATTTGGATGTTCGCGTACGACCATTTCACGAGTGTACCGTGAATATCTGGAATCCGGTAAAACATCAAATCTTCGACATCGCTGCGGCCGGAAAAAGATCTTGAACGAACGGGACAAACGACGACTTACGAGAATCATTAAACGTGACAGACGTGCAACCATTTCTCAAATTGGCGCATATTTCAATGCTGGTGCATCAACAAGTGCCAGCGTGAGAACTTTTCAACGGACCATCATTGATATGGGCTTTCGGAGCCGAAGGCCCACTCTTGTACCGTTGTTGAATGCACAACACAAAGCTTTACGCCTCGCCTGGGCCCGCCAACACCGCCATTGGACTGTTGATGACTGGAAACACGTTCCTTGGTCTGACGAGTCTCGTTTCCAATTGTATCGGGCGGGGGTACGTGTACGAGTATGGAGACATCCTCATGAATCCACGGACCCTAGATGTCAAAAGGGGAGTTCAAGCTGGTGGAGGCTCTGTCACGGTATGGGGCGTGTGCAGTTGGCGTTAAATGGGGCTGTTCAGAAGAGATCTCCACCGCCTCGCACTCCTATGGATTAGTGGACTGCCCTGCAGGATTCATGGTGTGAATTGCCTCATGCATACCTTCAGACATTATTCGAGTTCATGCCACGTCGTCTTGCGGCACTTCAGCGTGCTCGCGGGGGCCCTACACGATATTAGGCAGGTGTACCAGTTTTTTTTTGGCTCTTCAGTGTACATACCAACCAGCCTGTTATCAGTGAGAATTAATCATATCGAATAGTTACAGTACATATTCAAGCCTTTACATGCGCAATCATTTTTATATTCTTTGCACCCGCAATTCGTGCAGTACCATAATATAATGCGACGAAGTATATATGAATAAGGACAAATTGATGGAAGAAAGGAGGTATGCACCTCCTTTCGGAAAAATATCGCATATGCCTGAAAATAATATACCACCATTAAAATATATTAAGTAATCAGCATGGAGGAGTATACAAGTACCTTCCTCTTTCATATAGAATGATAATGTTTGAGTCGACGTGACCGATGGGTTAATCGCATTTTGTTTCCGATCGTCAGTGATATTTTCAAGCGAATAAAGATACAACAAGGTAAGTTTCGTGCTCAGAATTTAATGGCGCAAAGTTCATACCATCAATTTGTCGGAAACACATTTTTCACCTTTCGGCGATGCATCGGACCATGGACATAAGTACATCTCTATCAGTAAAAAAAAAAAAATCGTCGATGCACGTATCCAAGCTGATATCTCATATTCCTTCCATAATGTTGCATGCACGAGCTAAAAAAAAATTGTGTACTAACTAATCGTGTTCTGTTTCCCACATTCAAATGTAAATTATCATGTCNTCGTCGATGCACGTATCCAAGCTGATATCTCATATTCCTTCCATAATGTTACATGCACGAGCTAAAAAAAAATTGTGTACTAACTAATCGTGTTCTGTTTCCCACATTCAAATGTAAATTATCATGTCTACGACAATGGTATGTCTACATAGGTCAGAAACGCAACCCCCTAGTGCCTGGCATGTACTCAAGAGACAGTAGTATGTAAAATGGGCTGTGAAACACATCTTGATGGCCAGGAGGCTCCATCACAAGAAAACATGTAATGCTTACTGAGAAAAATAAAAATTCAAGTACCCGAAACCACGAATAAAATTAAATTTGCAGTTCAAAACCAATAGAAAAATGTCTCACCGAGCATGCAAGAACATTGAAAAAAATACATAGTTTGATGCATAAATGGTGCCTTGATTCCATTGTGATATTCGGAATAACTGAGAGGAAAAAAAACTACAATGTATCGAATAGCTGCCCCAACGCGCCAATTACTCGTCATAGCTCGACCAATCAATCGCTTTTGTGCGACACCCTCCGCTACCTACAGATCCTTCATCCCTCTCATTCACCACCCGTCAACGACAGTGCCTCCTGCAGTGCACTCGTAACTCGTGTTTTCAGCATCTGCCACCAGAGATCTCTCATGTCGCCCACTTCCCAGTCCCTTCCCAACACTCCTCAGTTACTCTGCTGCATCCTCCTCTTCCGCCTCTGTTCTTATACCAGCACATAAAATGCCATTGGACCCAGTCTTCCGTCTGTTGCCGCCGTCGTCGTCACCTACTCGCCTTAGAATGTTTTTCGTATGGAGTTTTAAGATGTTTGTATGTTGTACCATGGGTCGGAAAATAATTTGTGCGATCGTCGCGTATGGGAGACTATGCTCGCTCGCGGCCCTCAATACGGAAAAAGAACTCGCTTTTCTACCGAAAGAGTTCCTGCTGATGTACACACAACAGGAAGTTCAGTACGCGTGCAAAAGACTTCCGGCCTACCTGCAGCAGGACTAAAATATTTTTGTTTACGTTTCTAATAGTTTCACAATTTCATTTGACCAAGGCACGAATAAAGAGATCAGGTCCATGACAATGTTAATTTCACGTATTGTGGAAGAATACACAGTAAGCTAAAAAGTAGATTTAAAGCAGTGTTTTCAAATGTGCTCAGTTTACCTTGATTAACCGTTCACTAGAAATGAAAATAAATAAAAATGATTGGTAGTTTTATTTGCAAGGTATATTTAACACCAACGGGGCCGTGGTGGCAGAGCGGTTAGCCTGTTCGCCTCCCATTATGGTGAACCTGGCTCAATCCCCGACCGGGTCACCCCCGGATTTTTGCAAGTGGGATTCTCGCTAGCTGGATTCGAGCTGGACGATACCGCTGGCCCGTGGGTTTTTTCAGGATTCTCCCGTGTTTTCCCCGCCCCTTCAATCCGGCGCTGCTTCTTCATACTCGCCTTAATCACCCTCATCGGCTCTCAAGACCTCTCTGTCAAGAGCCGCCCAAATCTCTTCACTCTTGGAATTTTGTAGATATCGTCGTTTAACGTTGAAGATCGTGCTGAAAAGTACACAGGCGCAGTAAACATATTCCAGATATATTGCTCTTAAATTGGAGCAGGGAACTGTACACTCTCGGTGTACCCAGTAGGAACAAATAAAGACCGTGGAGCTGGTGATATACTGAACACACTGCGACCACCAAAGATCGAGCTTTCAGACAGCCAATTACACGCGTGGCGTGAAGCCGGCTGCAGAAATGCGTTTTAGTGGCGATGGTAAATTTTTCCTTTTCAGATCGTTACTAATTTATTGCCTCAGGTCATGCAAGCAAATAAAAAATTTCTGATAAATGCTACGTTTAAATCGACACAATGTGCTGTGGGTTTNTGCCTCAGGTCATGCAAGCAAATAAAAAATTTCTGATAAATGCTACGTTTAAATCGACACAATGTGCTGTGGGTTATGTGTTCGACTATTGTAAAATGAACTATTCATAATGTAGGACAGCATCAAGGTTTAGGAATCGGTTACCGCAGGCACAGTAAAACGTGTATGAGTGAGGTCTGTTCATGAATAGCACTGAAGAAACGTTACGCGTCTGTATACGTTTTCCAGTTCATCTATTTCTCTCGTAAGCATGTTTCTCTGATAGCGAAAATGACTCAAACGGGTTGTTTTCACGGTCATTTTTTTAGGTTTGAGCATTCCGGTACAAAACGCGTCCCTAACGCGCGGCAAACCTTTAATTTGTATTATTAATTCATAAAATGGCAGAGCCTCCGCTGAAAGTCTCATAGGAGCGCGTTATCAACAGCAAGACGGCACGCCAGTCCAGTGCTTTGCGCGTAGAGGCGATGAGAAAGTCGATTCGCATGTTTCGGTCGCCCCTAGCGCTCCCTCGCTTTTAGGCCTTGGGCGTACAAAATTCCTTCAACCAGGTGGCCACGTCAAGTAGGATCCAGGAACAACGAAGGTTAAACCTCGTAACCACCCACCTGTCGGAACTTGGTAGTATGTCAAGGTGGAAGTAGAGTTGATTATAATGGAGCACTGAACTATACAATACGCAGAACTAAAAAAAAAAAGTTAATACGCTACCGAAATTGTCAGAAAATAACGATTTATGCATTTTTAGTGTAAAATTGCACAAATATAATTATGCATTTAAATGTTTTAAAAATTAATTAACAATAGCCTATTTTAATTAAAATGTTAACGTTTTTCCATTTCGGACGTTTTAAAAAGAATATTTTGCAAGAAAACATTTATCATAATAATGATTAATATGGTTTTTATGTGCTAAAATTTTGGGTTTAAAGTTTTAAAAAAATGAATTACTTTATGTACGTTCATTTCAATTATAAAATAGATTAACATAAACTATTTTTATAACATCAAACTCGATTTCTTTTTCCAATATGTTCTTTTTGAAACATACAAAATGGAAATATGCTGGAATTTTTATTAATAATAACAGTAAAGGTTTAAACATTTAAATAGGTGTATTCCAACAAAACAATTTACAGTGTTACAATTATATGCGTTCTTCTTTCATACGCAACACAGATAGTAGTTCCCCAGGAATTTTTGTGGTGTGTATTACTTTTCACAATGAGTTCTGCATGTCGGATGGAGTGCTCTATTCGGCCACTCTACATCTACGTTGTGGAGTCTTCCAGTTGACTCCAGTGGGTACGCACGCATTCAGTACGCCGTGGAAACTGGATAAGTGTAATTATCACGTGATCGCCAGAAGCGAGTGCTTGTTTGTCGGCCATGTCTGCGCTCAAACTGCAGCATTGCTTGTGGAGACGGTGCTGCGATAACTGGACCCGGCGTGCACTTTTTTCCAGTGAGATCGGCGATCGGAACGTGGTAAATCACTGCGCTCGGCGCGAGTGCAGACTAGCGCTCGGCCATTACGCACCGAGTTCAGTGCAGCTAAGGCACGACTTCACCCCTTATGCTTACTTTTAATGGTATTCTTGTAGACATGTTATTAAGGAAAATCTACAATTTAGTAGTTGTTTAATACGTTTGTATCTCATTTCCATTTATTGACAAGATATAAATATGCTCTCGACTTTTTACAACAAGCAGATGGCACACAATTAAAACTACCCACAAAAATATTAAACAACTTGCAAAACGTAAATGTTATATAATCGTGTATTGTAAGTAATTACTATGAATCCGAAATTATGACGCGAAGACGAAGAATTTCTGCAGAATAGGTGAAGTCGAGCATTAAGTATACGCTGTTCATTGTAAACTGAGTACTTTTGAAAGCCTTTTTTAAGATCTACGTGTGTGCACAACGCCTATTCTTCCGCCATGTGTAAAATTAACATTGTCTTAAGTCTCATCAATTAAATTTATTCCTGCGTGTAATAAGTCTAACTGTGAAATTATTTTTAAAAAAAGTAAATATATTAAAAATATGCAAATGCTTACACTTTTCTGCAATAAAAAAAGAGCAAGATAAATTGTTTCAGTTTTCAAGAAATGTTTCACGTGACACTTTTAATTCAACGATAATACAAGGAACTATTTCCCCTCCGTAGTTACCAACTTTACTAGGCGCTACTACTCGGCGCGCCCGTTGAAATATTTGCAAGTAAGAGCGGTGAAATTTTTCAAAGGTTGGTTCCAAAAGCGCTCACTTTATGGTGAACAGCCGGAAGACGCCATTACGTGCCATCAGTTGCTTCATTGTGAAATACTTAATACTACATATGATACCGTAAACTCTCTTCTCGTGTCTTATGAAGCTATTGGCAGAAGCACAGTTCCGAACGAAACCGTCCATTCCAACATGTCCTAGAACAATTTCTCACGCGACGGAATGCGTTTGCTCAGCAGTAGCGGGTTATTATACGGCATGACTCAAGCTACAGATTAATTTATAGTCGGTAGAGTGTCATCGCAGCAGCGACTCCTGCAGGTGCCGCAGCGTTTCTGGCCCCATAAATCTCGACCCTCCGCCAGCTCCGCCCGTTTATTCCTAGCAGTAGACAAGCACGTTACAGGGACGTGATAAAATTTGCATGCCCGTGCAACGCAGGCGTTATTATAGAGCTGGAATTAAAGGGTAAATGCGGAAGAAAATGTCCGTCGGCATGGTTTATCACCTGAAAATTTGGTCGTTTGCTGGGATTCAACATACTATACATTAGTCCGAAGGTCTTATTTCGTTGGCTGTCGTGCGTGTATGAAAACACTCCCCCATTTCCATAGGCCCGACGAGGATTCTGATATTATAAATCGCAAGTGAAACGGCCGCTTGTTCCGCAAACTCTAGTCGCATTAAGTGTATTCATGGGGTTGGGGGGGGGGTCCATCTAAATTGTAAAAAATATGTTATTTTGAGAGCCTTCCCCGCCTGTGAAGCTCCCTTCAGAGGCAGGAGAAAAGCACAAGCTATACGCCTGTAGTTGAATCTGTAAGCATTAATCGCGTGTAATAAAGTCATGCTGTTACACGTGTGATTTGCACAGGAGAGCGTGCCGACGGAAGCACTGCGCTCCGGTTCAGCTGTCTTGCGATGTACGGGCGATGGGGAGCTGGCCGCGCGTGTTAACGGCGACCGTATGACTCCCTCGCTTCTGGGCAGGGCCGGACTTTGAGACCCAGGGCCCCTAGGCAATTACGGAGTCCGGTGAAGTGCGGAACTAAAGAATATGTACCTACAAGATTACGCGCTAGACATTGGATGGACGGAATTTCTACAAAAAATCCACAATAAATATCATCAAAACCTTTAAATTATAAGAATTTTTTTTTGTTTGTATAGACATGTACTAGAATTTTCCTGAACTTTATGTAGACTAAGTTTCATCAATAATACACAGGAAATGCTTCATATATCGTCAAAAATTCGAAATAAGTAAAGATAAAAAACTTTTACACCATATTTGTCCACTGGGCTAGACTTCTAGAATAAATTACTAGATCAATGATAGATGAATGATAGATCAAGTATTTTTTACACGGGTAAATAAAATTATCAAATTTTGACTACTTTAATAATAAATAGCGCTGTCTTGTCTTGTGTCCTCTATTAATTTAATTACTGTTGTACTTTCCTATTTGATTTTCTTGATAAATAAAACAAAAAATAACTGTTTGTCCCCTGGCTCGACTTTATTAAACGCGATTAATGCTCACACGTTTAGCTACAGACGTATATTATAGTTGTACTTTTCTCCTACCTCTGAAGGAAACTGCACAGGCAGGGCAGTCTCTAAAAATGCATTTTTTTTTTTAAACTTTCTTGAAGAATTTTTTGTCTCTTTGAATAATCTTGAAATAATAAAATGAAAACTATTCTGCACCTACTTTTTTTTCTGGGAAATTTTAGTTTTTCTAGAACATTTATTTACTGCGATACACGCATACACACAAACAACGATATCGTATAAAATATTTTAGTACATAGTCCTTTTTAAGTACTCTGCGGGAGCACACTCCCGGGGGAGCCCCAATCAGTCCCCACTGTCACTTAGGGCACACAGGTCGCTATCTGAACGGCGTAGCTCGTCAAGCTGCCGAGAACTCTCACCAGACACCGTGGCCCACGACAAACTTCGAAACCCTCCTAGTCGAGGCAGATGGCTGTATTTATAACTACGAAAGTCCTTTCTGGATTATTCCGCACTTACGCGCGGCCTAATTCAGCATCGAGACGTTTCTCAATGGAGGAGGCAATATCCACCGACCTTCTAGAAGGTTTTGGTCACCACCAGGCGTGAGCTACCCATCACAGCGTGTCAACGTCACATCTCCTCTCCCCGCGCACCACAATTACGTCATCTCATGCTAGATGTGCTTCCTTCCAGTCTCGTGAATTTTAGATAGGCGTGCGCAAGTAGGTTGCTGGGAGCAGCAGTANGGGGGGGTGACAGACCACCGGTTTACGACAGTTCATTTATTTAGTCGTCCATTAAAAGAGCAGTATATATTGTTATACGACAAGTTAAATAATTATAGTTCAGCATCACTCACCATATCGAATTCTTCAATTTCACGCTTAATTATGTCTTAGTGTTGTGAAATATTTTATATAAAATACTTTTATAGAAGTCCTACTTGTCATACTGTGTATAACAGGCATGAATTCCGAGAAGATATCTTAAAATGTTGTCAGAAATAGCGTAATGTTACGTAACTTTAAAATATCAATCCTTTCCTGCCTTTGACGACTACCAAATAACGCGTAGTGATAATTTAGTACAAAAATATGTTTAACAACTCGTAAAATATATGTTTTCTATAGTCAGAAATTTCTAATAATAACTCTTAAATGGAAATTCTGACACGGAAGCGAAGAATTTATGCATGAGGCGCGAAGTTGAGCATGGATACAATAAATACAATTCTACAAAAACCTTTAAATTAAGTTAGACTGGAAATAATGAATTATACATATGCTTAACACAACATGTAAATTAAATACTACATACAATACAAACACAAAACAACAGATTCCCCAATCAAAAAAATTATCCACATATTCTTCAATGCTGTAGTATGATTTAACTGACAAAAGCTTAAAAGTTATTCTTTCCTAATATCAGTAGTAGTTGATAATTTTTTATAACATGTGGTAATTTGTTAAATAATTTAATTTATCGATTATTTTGGATACATGTTTTCAGAGATTTAGAGAACAGACACGCATAAAAGGCTGATCAAATTTACTTTCAGTTTTGCCAAATGGCGTTGCCGGCGTGAAATGATGCCAAGTGAGTTAAGTAACCCTAGCGCGTTGCGCCGAAATTAACTATTTACTAGAGCAATGCTGGTGATAGGTAATTACAGGAAAGTGAATTTTTACGAAGCAATTTCGAGGCGAGAATGAATTCAATAGAATTCACCGTACGTTTATTATTATTCGTAGTTGATCAAACCTTATTTCTGTTACGTCTTTGCGAGCGTACCAGGGACGTTCGCCACCGAAGCTTTCGAACACCAAGAGGAATAGTCGTAATGGAAAACCGCTTTTCAAACAGGCAGCGCCCGACAACAAATGGAAAAAGACGACAAAATAATCCACCACGTGAACATACTGTTCTACCCACATCATGACTGGCGCTGCTTCTATGTTTTGGTGACGTCAAATGNATAATCCACCACGTGAACATACTGTTCTACCCACATCATGACTGGCGCTGCTTCTATGTTTTGGTGACGTCAAATGTGTTGGCCATCAAAATAGTTTTTATTATATTGCACCAAACATTGCCTAGGATATTTTCAGAAAATATTAAAAAAACATACTCCACGGATTTTGCCTAATTGAATTTTATTTGGAACACCCAATAAAACAAATAATTTACAAATGAAATAGTTAAGTGACGATGAAAAGTTCTGAACTATTTGTTGTTACTAAGTACTCAGAAAAAAATAACGTTAATCACAGAACATAGTCACGCAAAAATAAAATACTAATAAAAACCTTTTCTATGTTATTACATGCCTGTGTATGTTGAGGCACGTCACGGAATTTTCTCTAAACCGGTGTACGGCGTGGGTAGTTTTTCGAAACGTATATCAGCTAAAAGCTCTGTAGGAACGAAGTCTATTCAGGTTGCTAAAAAATGCAAAAACATATTGTGCCATTGTAATTATTTTATTTTACGTAGTATTACATCGAAACGCCNTGCAAAAACATATTGTGCCATTGTAATTATTTTATTTTACGTAGTATTACATCGAAACGCCAGTGATTATTTCCTCCATGTGACGTGGAATTTGGGACACCGTTACGCCATGAAGAAGCTACAAAACACGCTCTAACACCTAGTAGTAATTTCATCGAAATGGTGTGTCTACAGTTTGGAGTAACGAATGTCGGCTCGGGAATTATGTCAGCCCTCTGCATAGCGTGAAAATGTCAGCGTCACTCTTCGCGCGTTTCCTCATTAAGATGACTGGTTTATAATTCCAGCTGTAAGTCACACCCTTCACGGTAACTGTCATTGTTATATTTAATATTAGAATATTTCTGTATCTCTTTAATTTATTATTTGCAATGAAGCCCTTTTGCAATATTACTGTTTTTTATTTAATGAGAAAGCTCCCTAAACTCTGCCAGTAAAACTCACTAATACTCTCCGTATGCCATTTCCTTAATCAAAGGGGAAACGGGAAAAACTATCACTGTGTTTATTTATGGAATAGTTCTATGGTCTCTTGGGTATTATTTCAACTATATTCGTCATAAAAATTAAGAACCTAAAAACGGTTTACCTTGACATTTAGTTAAAAATATTTTTGAAGACAAAATAATCGTATTCTCTTTTTTAAAAAAGTACAGCATTGCATTATATACTTGCTTTTTAATACAACATAATGCACAACAAAACTTTAGATGTATCACAATTTGGAAGAAATCACTTACACTTTTCTGCTTAAACTTCACATACACAGTACTTTAAAAATAAGCATAACACTGTTTCTAAAACAGAATCGTTTTTCATTCAGTTTCGAAATAAAACATTTAGAGGATAGAAGCAGNTAAGCATAACACTGTTTCTAAAACAGAATCGTTTTTCATTCAGTTTCGAAATAAAACATTTAGAGGATAGAAGCAGAAGACAAAAGCGGCAGTCTGAAACTGTACATTGTTCTATCGGAGCTGTAAGTGAACACTAAGTAGACAGTTGGAAGTTTTATTAAAGTATGAGCTTGAAGGGGCGAGAGATTGTCTCAACAAGTCCTCTTCAGATGAAAAAGATGTGTTTGGAATTTCTTAACTCGTCTTCAACGAAATGCAAGAGAACGAATTATATAATATCTATAATATGTGGGATGACTGCAAATGATACATGACATTGAGACGATATGTTTTCGCCTCGTGTTCGAGAGCTCCAATTCCCTATAAAAAGCACGTCTCGTTACTATTTTTCGCCTGCCCGTTATTAAATTCAGCTGTGGACGTTTTCCCTACCCTTGGCGAATAGTTTGGAACAGCTCTGGAAGACCACGATGTATGCTGCCTCGTCTACGGTGAGAAATACGTAGCAGATTCGGCGCCCGACGTCAAGTGGGCCCTCGAAGCAGCAGCTAGTCGACCAGCATAGTGGCCGCCTTAGCTTCAGCAATCCAACTACCGACCCCGCCCGTGCTTTCAGCCTGGCCAGACGAAATACTGACGTGCCTCACTACTATTGGCTGCACCTTGGTGACGTCAGCGGTGTTGCCAAAAGGTGCAGGTTGAAGAGAGAAAATGCTCATGACAGAAAATAAAATGCTGTTGCCATGTAGTTCTGAGAGCCCTCTATTTAAAACATACATTTTTCCTATTGGTTAAAATTAAGTGTACCGAATTAAATGCTGAACACCCCGTTGCCAAATCTATTAAATTTTAAGTAGTGTAGCGAGGTGAGGAAAGGGTTTTTAAATAGGCATGCATTCTTGGAACTGGTGTACTTGGTTTTCAGACTCTGGAGGTGTTCACAATAGAGATAAGTATTTTACTATTTGGGGTCTTTTAAAAATAGTTGTAAATGTAGAATAAAGGAAGGAAATTTTTAAGTGTTAGGAATGTAAATGTTGGGGAAGATACTTGTACTTTGAAAATATACCAAAGTAATGTAATGTTGTGAGATCGTATACTTTTTGTATCAATCTTGTTAGCTTTTTTTTGCTAGATATTTTATCTAAATATTTAAACGTCATTTTTCTCGTAACATAATATGAAATATTGAATTAAACCTTTGGTATAAAAGTAGTTATATAAAAAGATTCAAGAAAAGGATTTCAAGTTTTGTAATTATGAATTTTTTTAATTTCCCATAAAATGTTTTCAGTTGCAACCACGCAAATAATGATGTTTGGAATGCTTGATAAAACGTGTCAGGGCACCTTTGTGAGATGACGTGATGCAAACCAACATAAAATGATCACCTTTCTGCCTTAAGCCGATGGGTTTCTTCGGGGGTGTTTCTCAAGTCTCCAGCCCACAGGGGGTAGAGGGCGTACCAACGTCGTGTAATCCAGTTCGCATAGAAAAATAATATTAAGCGTATATTTTCTCAAGCTATGCGCATGGCTGGAGAAAGTTGGCTATGGGGTGTTTTAAAAGTCACCCAGATGCACTCATCTAAGGCAACGTATACAGCTTGGGCCTTCAGCTAGCCTGTCAGAAAAGTGTCTCTCTCTCTCTCTTCTCTCTCTCTCGCTCTCTCTCTCGCTCTCTCTCTCTCTTAAAGGGAGCCAATGGCAAACATATTCACCCATTGCCACCTTGCAGAATATACAACGTAAATGAGACCTCTGTTATATCAGTGCCTACATAAAATAATAACACATTACCTCTGGAATACCGCAAATGAGTTGTGTGGTTTGTTTCTGCTGGGCGGGGGTAAACACGCACTTCTGTTGTGTGTGTGTCAGCAGGAGGGGGTATATATTCCCCCTCTGTTTATTTTCCCCCATGCTGCAGAATAAACCAAAAACAGGAAAATGGAACACGGCCCGGGTCAGTCTATACATCCGCACTATACGATAAATGACGCTTGTAAGTCTTTTCCAAAATAATTTTTTCCTCGTGCAAAACCAACAACGAATGATGGTATCTTACTTGTTTTAGGTAGCCACGTATCATATGCCAAGGACTTGGAGGTAATATAAAAATAATTAGCAAATCCATTAAATTTTTATGTCCGCCTCCTCGCCGCACACGCATAACCAACCCTTTTATGTCAGTTTCGCGTTTCCTTTTTCCGCAATATTAAAATCTCTCTCCGTGAAAGTGGCTGAATGCTAAACCTGGATGAACGGTCGCATCGCTCGAAGCGGCCCCCAATTTTCGGTCAAGCCTTTCTGGAAGCCGCAGCGCTACTGAAGGCAATCGAAGGTTTTTAAACTTGTCGAATTCACCCAACTGATCCAGACGTCTTCCAATGTGATGGTTTTGTTGTAGCAGAGATGACGGCTCAAATGGTGATAACTGAACCTCGAGCAGTTGCAAACCATACCTCTAATGCTGTGCTTACCAGTGAAGAGAAATGACGATAGGCTGTTCACGGTAAACTGAGCACTTTTGAAAGCCCTGCTCAAGATCAACTTGTATGTAAATTGTGCATTCTTTCGCGGTATGTTAAATTAATATTGCCATGGGTCTAATCACTATGTTCAAGCGTCGCTTAAGTTAAACTCTTTAATTATTAGGAAAGCAAATATTTTACAAATTTACTATTTCTTTAATTCTTACACTTGTATGCATTAAAAAAACAGGAAGCAAAAGTAATTATTTCAGTATCCACAAATGTTTAACTAATACTTTTAATTCAACGTCAAGACATGGAGCTACTTTCCTTATGTCGTTACCAACTTTACTGGGCGCACGCCAGTCAGTATACCCGTTAACGTATATGCATGCAGGGGCACTGACATTTTTCAAAGGTTTGTTTCAAAACTGCTTAATTAACCCTGAACTGTCTACACCAGCAAATGCCATTTTCTCAAGTCACAGGAATCGCGGTGGTGTAGTGGTTATTGCTACTCGCCTTCCACCTATGCGAACCGATTTCGATTCCCGGCGGGGTCACTCCCGGATTTTCACGTGTGGGAATCGTGCCGGACGATGGCGTCGGTCGGCGGGTTTTCTCGGGGATCTCCGGTTTCCCCACCCTTTAATTCCGGCACTGCTCCATTCTCACCTCGCTTCACCCTCATTGGCTCTCAAGACCTCACGTATATCCACATCTACAACATCACCTTGTGCATGCAAATATTCAAAAACAGCAAATTTGGTTTATCCCCCGAAAATCCATTTCTTGCGTGAAATGCAATGTCTAAGAACAAATACAAGGCTTCAAATAGGTTTTTCTGCGGTTGTGAAATGCACCCAAACAAATATTTACTTTCTGCAAAAGGCTTAACTGCCTGTGATAGACTCAGGAAAAATGTATCGTTACAGGAGTAAAAGATAGAACAAGAGTGAATCAGGGCACGTTAAAAGAAGAAAAGTAGAAAGACGCATAATACTCTCAGTGACTAAGTGAAGCATACGGCAATGAGTTCTTTCCAACACCAGTATCTGGAAAACTTTGGAATAAATGTGTCGAGTGCTAGAGATGGTTTCATTATATGGATTTGAAATTCTACTTCTGAACTCTTTTGTGATAAATATAGGTCTGTGTCATTTTAGCTGGAATTGTATTTAAAGATGTTTCCGAACGCCCCCTCCCACTGTTTTCCCTTATACCGAATGTCAGGTAATTCGCGTACACGGACTGCAACACACGAATCTGTGATTAAAACTTAATAGAAAATACTCTTTGGTAAAAATGCATAAGGCCCGTCGTTTTCGAGAAAAACAACATGAAAGGTCCAAAAACCATTGCAGCAAACACGTGGTATTCAAATTAGATAAAGGTGAGGTGATGTGGCAATGCTGCAACTAATGTGTCGGTGATATGGCATACGGCAAGGGAACGAGTCGAGCTCAGTAGTGCCAAGGATGCCATGGACTTCACATGCAGCGAGTACTGGGACATGGCAATGGCCATGGGTGCATCCGGCGACTAAGCTCCGTGCATGCTGCGTGCATCCAGCATGCAGAAAAGTGCATTGCTATGTGCGTAGCACACTTCGAACACCTGTTATTACGTTTCGACGTTTTACATGCTGATGCTGTATGATGTGCTTAAAGGTGAAATAAATTCATTTTATTTACTTTAACGTTGTTTTTCTCGTTAACTTGTCGCTACTCGGCCACCTGAGTTTTACAGGGTGGTGGCCAGTATTTCATATAGTTAAATTATTTAGGTGCAGACTAATGACACCTGGGGTTGTTGCTTTAGGGGTGAACAGATACTCGTATTCTCCGTTATTTAACACACCAGGATTTTATTGATCAGAAGGTCACATAGGTATTTACACACACTGGCGAGACTGAGACCCCCTACCATTCATAAGCCTGAAGGGCTGGTGGGCTGAATACTATGCGTCGGGGAATGTTGTTGAAGGGAGACGTTTCTCTACTTATCTGTGACTGCAGCTTTTGGTGAGTTGTCTTCATTAGAAGCTGGGGCATGGTGAGTTGGGTGGCCCTCGTTCAGGCCCTCGAACTGGCTCTCGTTGGCGTGCTGTACTAAGTTGGCTTTTCCCTGCGGCTTTGACAGTCTCTTTCTGAAGTCCGGGATTAGGGTTCTCCCGTGACTTCTACTTTCCCTGCGATCCCGGCTGGCGTTCCGATTGGAGAGTGCGTCCTCCTCGGCCTTCTTCCGGCTATCACGTTTCTGTCTGCATTCCTAACCACGGAAACTGCCACTACGTTTTCGGAAATGAACTCATAAGTTCTCGGTACATTTACTGGGTTTGTCTCGGGAATTTACACATGAAGTTTCGGGCGCCACTCGGACTGGGGCTACCACTCGTTTCCGGAAATTACTCATATTCTCTGCACTGTTCTCGTCACACGACTGTTTACTCCCGTTTCGGCTTCATCTATCTCGTCTCGTGGCTGTACCACCGAACAACTCCCGTCTCGGCTGACGATAATTGCTCCCGAACAATTGACTGTGAACAACTGATTGTACGTTACAACTGACTGCCAGGGCCGGTCCCGAACTCCGGCCCGTTGATATGACTGCCTCTCACCTAACTGTCTTCTCGGTCTTGCATCGCAGCGGCTGAACAACTCCTCGTCCACGACTGACTGACGACAACCGAATGATCGCTCGCGACTGAATGACCGCTCGCGACTGAATGACCGCCCACAACTGAATGACCACGAACCTTGGCTGCTCCTGAATTTAACCCGTCTCTCGATATATTCAAATTGGCTGTCAGCACATTGTGTCGACAGAAACAGGGACTTCCCTGGCGTCCCTCGCACGTTTTTTTGTATAGTATTTCGGTCTCGTCAGCGACTCGCTCGCTCAAACTAGAGGTGGCGGGAGGGGTGCGGCAAGCGTCTCGGGGATTCCTGGCAGCTGTGTCTGCACTAATCTCGGCCAGGGGGTTACCCTGTTTCCTTCGCCGAGGGCTTATATCAGCTAATTTTCGGGACTTTCCCTGTTTCCTTCGGCTTCGGTTCATCCCCGCGTATTTTTATTTATAGGGACTTCCCCAAGGGTTATTTCTCAGGGTGTGAATACAGCACAATTCCTATCCCCGGTACTCGCCACGCGTCAAACTAAGGGCCTTAAGCTGTTTTACCAAAGAATATTTTCTTAGTTTTGATCACAGATTCGTGTGGTTCAGTTCGTATCCGCGAATTACTTGACATTCTGTAAACAGTCTTTACGTGACTCCTGTCACCCTATACAAATATTACACAACATTACAACGAATTTCTTAGCTTTTATCGTAGAATTTATGTCNGTGACTCCTGTCACCCTATACAAATATTACACAACATTACAACGAATTTCTTAGCTTTTATCGTAGAATTTATGTCAAAACGGAAATAAGCGACAATTTTACCCCGTGCTGTGGGTCATATTGAAGAACTTTACACTACTGCATTATTTCTGATTGTGCTGTTTATTGAAATAAATATACGTTTTGCTATGTTTTTCAGTAATGGTAGAAATCCTATGTATGTATACACTATTTGCATTTTTATATCAGCATAGTTTTTAATCAACTGTTTTCCTTACCAGAATTATTTTACCTCGTTTATCCTCAATTGCTTCAATATTTTGATAACAAAATACAAAGCTACCACCGAGCAAGGTGGTGCTGTCTCAAAACATTCTGCCTCGTATTCGGTCGGACCTTGGATTCGAATTCCAGTCCTGCCATCCTGATTTAGGTTTGCTGTGAGTTCCCGAGATCGCTCCAGGCAAATGTTGGTATGGTTCCTTACTACACGCCACGGCCGATTCCTTCCCCCTGCGTCCTGCTCCTCTGAGCAACTTGCTCTGTCTCTGGTNACTAACTCGTTACCTAACTTCAACTAACACCCATGCCTTACCTTGGATTCGAACCCAGAACCTCCCGCATCGACTGTTGACGAGATGTTATGCCCTGTCTATCTGAAGGTGAATTATTATTTAATTTACTTGTGAGGTACAAAACCTACAGAATATCATTTTTTTCTTTCAGAAATGGCATTGTACGTAATGTGTACAACTTTAACAGCGTTCAGCAAACAAGGGACTTGAATCNTTTTTTTCTTTCAGAAATGGCATTGTACGTAATGTGTACAACTTTAACAGCGTTCAGCAAACAAGGGACTTGAATCTACGACTGACGTAATGAGAGCCCAAGTATTCTCTGTTCGGCGAACGTGCACAGCAGCAAGGAGTCGAACCTGGCCGTCCCCGGTTAACGTCTGGACACTTTACTCGCCCGCCCACCAGGTCACGGGGGCTGGTAATTATAAACAACAGGAGCCGGCTTGCACGTTCCGCCAACACTCCGGGTTCCTTTTTTTAACCGGGGCAGAAGCGAACTCGTGTTTCGTCTCGGCGATGTTTACCAGGCAAGAAGCCTTGTGCCTTCTTCTCCCCGACACAACACAGTCCTCCTTGCACAAGAGGACACATTTTTTTTTTTTTTNCAAGAAGCCTTGTGCCTTCTTCTCCCCGACACAACACAGTCCTCCTTGCACAAGAGGACACATTTTTTTTTTTTTTGGCCACCAGAAACAGCGCCGTAGTTACGACGGATTGGCAGATCATTTAACTCGAAATACATCCATTGAAGTTTGGATGCCAACATATAAAAACTTCAAAAAAAAAAGGGCAACACTATATAATGGATTTTGCCAACTTTACGAGCAAATGTTTTGCAATACTGGTGCATTTATTTCGCCTAATATCATGCGCCGCGATAACTTATGAAAATTTACTGCGAAAAAATATTTCGGAAGAAATACTNTTCGCCTAATATCATGCGCCGCGATAACTTATGAAAATTTACTGCGAAAAAATATTTCGGAAGAAATACTTTGCTCTGGTTGAATATTTGCTCACGTAGTAAGTAAAAACAATTCTTTAGGGTTGGATTTTCTTCGTTGTTATTTCTTAATTATATTCCAAAAAAATATTAAAATACGACAGACTTCCATGGCATTAATTTATGTCCGATGCCCTCTTAAAATACCTACTGATTAAAAAAATATGAAATAAATTATTTTTTCTTGTTTTCAGACATTTCACTGAAAAATATATATATACGGTGTTCGCGAAAATCACCTACAAATTCTGTCAAGTGATTCCTCTAATAAATGTAAACGAAAATTACATACATGACATTTAACCTAACTCGAATCCTCAGGTTGGTCTTCACGCCCGTAATGGTGGAGATGAGCGACAGGTTTGTTTGCGAATAGCACGGGGGANTCGAATCCTCAGGTTGGTCTTCACGCCCGTAATGGTGGAGATGAGCGACAGGTTTGTTTGCGAATAGCACGGGGGACCAAACTTACTTAGACCTCTTAAACCGCATGCTGCAGTGTGCCAGTAAACGAACATACGCATATGCAGAGAATACTTTCGGTGTAAACAAGTAATATGTTACNGCATGCTGCAGTGTGCCAGTAAACGAACATACGCATATGCAGAGAATACTTTCGGTGTAAACAAGTAATATGTTACGGAAAAAATCGTGGTTTCCACCCAGGCGTACCCCCAGTCGCATTTAAGTAGCGTGTGATGCCTCCTTGCTGTGTGTGTGTGCGTGGTACCGCATCTACTGATACCCTACACGCACTTTCAGAGCTCTAAGAAATCTTGGCATGTAACTTCACTTCGTTTCTGATATTTCTCGAAAATACCGTTTACAAGCTCGATTTTCCGTGGCCTATGTCTCCCTTGATATTCAGTTTAGGTGTAAATTGTCCCACGTATTTCCCACTTGATCTTGCCTAAGTAATGACCCCACGAAGTTTGTCGGGTTGAATTCAGCACCATCATGTATATGTTAGAAGCGTTATGGGAAGGCGATCTAAGGAAAATAAGGAACAATGTGTTTTAATTCTCAGTTTTCCCGCACAAAACCTTCACGGGCATAGAAAGGCGACGACAGGCATATCTTTGTTGTCAGGCAAGGAAACTACGTGTGAAAACTGGAGAAACTTTCTAATGGCCTCGTATCTTATATAACGTTCTCTCTACGTTCGATGCAAAAAGCGATAAAGCCCGGGTTCACACTTAACACTGATCCCACCAAGTAGTCAGAGCGAACAAAACTTATAATTGTTCACATGTAAGCAAATTTTCTGCGTTGCAATTTTCTGTGTTTGGTTAGAAGCGCAGTTTGCGACAAAGCTGATGTAAATTATGGCCAACACATTAGACGTTTCTGAAGGTTTCTATCCACCCTGATGGTTTTAATGGGGTAGGATTTTTTTTTATTGAACGTACGGAATGTCCGAAAAGTCTTTCTCTGATTACAAACTTTATTTATGTCCGCTATATGTAAGGTGGAGATGTGAAACTGGTGCCAAAATGTTGGCAAACACACCAAGTTTTTTTGTTGTTGCAGGTTTGAGTAACGTTGCTGTAGTGTAGCAGAAGCAGTGTCCAGGAAATCAGACATGTTCAGGAATCAAGAGAAAGCTCTGTGTGTTCTCTGGTACTACGATACCCGGTCCCCAATAACAGTGGAGATAAACTTTCAGGCTACGTATGGAAAGATGCCGCCTGATGTTAAAAGCATTAACTCGTGGTATGACAAGTTCAAGAACACAGGATCTGTTGCTGAATTGCCGAGAACTGACCGACCATCAAACTCGACTAATAGCGTGCGAGCAGTGAGAGTAGTTTTTTTGCCAAGTCCCAAGAAATCAGTGCGCAGGGCCTCGCGTGAATTACGGATGCCGAAAAGTTCTCGTCGGGATATCTTACACAAACTTTCATTGTTTCTTGCATACAAAGTGCAAATTGTTCAGGCTTTGTTGCCCAATGACGCCACGCTTCGGTATGACTTTGCAGTCGAAATGTTATCACGTATTGAGGGCGATAATGCATATCTCAAATACGTTGCTTTTCCTGATGATGTTACCTTTTTTTGTCAGTGGTGAATAATGTACGTGTTTGGGGTTCCGAGCCCCCTGGTGAAGTGTCATAGTGTACCAGAGGCAGTCCAAAGTTGAATGTTTGGTGCGCGCTTTTACACGACAAAATTATCGGATCATTCTTTTTAGCTGAGGGCAATGCTTTCAGTTTGGTAACTAATTGTTTTCGCCGGTAGGTAAGCGCTAGTGTCGTATGTGTACCGGATTTTTTTTTTTATTTTCTACGTTACGAAATAAAATAATTGCAATAATCATAAATAAAATATAAAATAACTTCGAAGCTATGCCAAATATTTCTTTTTTATTATTTACGTAGCTTGAAACTCCAATTAATAGTGACCTCTTTGGAACTCTGTGCATCTAGCGGCGGAAATTTTCTCTATGCCAAACTCTTGCATAAGAAAACTCGTTTTGTTCCTAACGTGAGTATAATTGACCTTAGACACGCATAACGCGTGTCCGTGCCTCTGTTATAAGCATCGAATTATGTATTGCAAGTTGATCACAGTTTAATATATCGTTCCCTCTCAGGACTATGGGTTAACAGCATACCCGCAAAGAAACAAACACCGAAGCTTGTACTACCTACGGGTCTGCCAAAATGGCGAGCCTTATTCATTTTCCTATTTTAGTGTGGAATAAAAACGTGGCTGACGTTGCCCGTGGCCAGTGGGTTTTACAGGAATACCCCCCGTTTCGCTGTTACATCTNAAATGGCGAGCCTTATTCATTTTCCTATTTTAGTGTGGAATAAAAACGTGGCTGACGTTGCCCGTGGCCAGTGGGTTTTACAGGAATACCCCCCGTTTCGCTGTTACATCTCCATTTTTCTTTACCATCCTCGGCGCTGAAAGCCTCTGCTGTTAAAGCTTGAACAGACAAACACTTGTTTCTAGATTACGATAAATTTTTTATGGCTTTATGACACATCAATGATTAATTAATTAAAGTACAAAATCATTTTAAAAATAACATTCATTATGTTTTAGCGCAAATATGAGAATCTCCAAATCTTGTTTCATACAAATTTAAAAAGACTAATAAAATATAAAGTTTGATTTCAGGTAAAGTGGCCATTGAAATCTAAGTGTTTTACTTATGGCTATTTTGACTTTAAATTTTGTTTAATATCCAATAATGAAATACGAACAAACTGCACAACAAATTCCAGGGAATATATTTCATGTTATTCTAATAACATAGACAATTATTTTGAGATGTATTTTCAAGTATTAATTTTGTTAAATTTTGAGATTAGTGATAAATAAAAATACACAAATTTTAAAGTGATACTTTATTAAGACTATTATTTCATATCATGAGGACAAAATATAACATGGCGAAGACGTAGAATATAAATGTAAACTGTTGGTGTCCGTATACTCTCACTCAAGTTGGCCGCACAATCATTGTTCGGAAGCCGCTTTTTGGACAGCTCGTTGCTAGACGCTGATTGGTGGATGGCCTAGCGCCATGTTGTGAGTACAGTGGCCCAATTTCCGTATTACCAACTCAGTAAATTTTCCACCACATATGATGGATTTTAATTCCCGTCTATTGGAAAAAAAATTGTTAATCTAGTGGTCAGTGGATAATCTAACGACTTTAAAAATATTGTTCTTTGCGTGTAGCATGTAGGGGCACCGGACCTCCGTAGAAATATTTCTTGCCTTGTCGTATTTCAAAACACTTTCATTAAAACCCACTTTCATTATTAGATTATTTATTTGTTACGCTTCTTAGGTGTTAGCCTGCGTATCACAGACATTCAGTATTAGAGTAACCTAATTTTGATTGGCCAGTCATGAAAAAACATGTCTCCTCGCTAAAATAAGTAGCCACAAAACAAAGGATAACTGCTTTAATATCGGTAGAGTATTGAAACCTAGCTTACAAGAAACTCTTTTCGCGAAAATCAGGTGTTCCTAGTAATATAATATTTCTTGGAAGAAAAAATATATATCATATCTGGAGCGTTAAAAAATGATATCAAATGTTTAATATTTCTATCACTCTCCCCTATTTATTATTCATGAATTGGTGGCATTTCATAATTATGCTCATTTATTAAGTTTCCATTGCTATATCAGTTTGCTATATCAGTTTCCTTCAAACTATTTCACTATTGCAATTGCACAATGTGAACATTTAAGTAAACTAAATCGTGTCAGAGAAAAATTAGTTTTAAAAATATGCTAAACNTTGCAATTGCACAATGTGAACATTTAAGTAAACTAAATCGTGTCAGAGAAAAATTAGTTTTAAAAATATGCTAAACTATGGAAGTTGAATTTATTATTTAGGTACTGCTGTTACTCGAAATTTGATTAAACTTTTTTCGGGCCTAGAGGATTCTCGTGGACTTTCACTAGGTGACCTAGTGCAACTCTATGTCTAAATGTTGGCAGCACTGCCCATTTCGTCGGACTGCGTGGCTGTTCCACTTCTACGCGCTTAGCTATTCTGCGGTCCAGCCGAGAGAGGATAACGCAGGAAGGCAGAGCGGAAGACGAAAAAACAAACACGAGGGCTGCCAGGAAATGACATTCACATCCCAAAGGGCAGGCAGCAACGGATGATTCCCTCCACATCAGATCGATCCTACAGTGCTTCGTGGCGATTATTCTGTACCGCCAACGAAGACCTGCTCCGTGCGGGTAAATGTGCTAACATTTCGAAAAGTCAAAAGTCAAATTATTGGTTTTAGTTTTGTATCCCGTGGTTATGTACGGAAGCTAATGACACTCTATTATGGTGGCCCTCGAAACACTAGGTACCCAGATATCAGAACACGCCAGGTTCGGCCTCCTCGCATACGAACGTGCCTTAACGTCTACGAAAAAGTCTCGCTGTGCGTACATTTACGAAATATAAAACTAGGAACCTCCNCATACGAACGTGCCTTAACGTCTACGAAAAAGTCTCGCTGTGCGTACATTTACGAAATATAAAACTAGGAACCTCCTATTTCTATGGAGTTTGTTCCTATATTTTAACTAACATACCATCACCTACAGAAATAGTTAATACAATGTATATTTTTAGAATAAAAATTATTATAATTTTTTTTTTTAATATTAACTTATGTANATATATATATATATATAGGCTGTATCAACAATTGCTGTACATTATAGTTACCAGCATTAAAATATCTTGTCAATAAATATAACCTTATTAAAATACATTCAGAAGTTTAAATTCTGTTCTTGCTAGACTTTTCCGTCGCCCTTAATGACTAAAGTCAGTCAGCACAGGACTTGAATGGGAAGATGATGGCAGTTAATCAGAACCTCATTTCTCTACTCACTGTTTAGTTTATTTGTAGTCCATTCACGGTTACTTCCAACTTTTGTGAAGTTCTGCTGAAGTTCTACTTCCAGGATATTCCTCCGCCTCAAGCAAAATAAAGCTTAACAAATGTAGAAAATTACACCAAAGGGACAACGCGCCGCATTCGTGCGCACTCAGTGTAATGATATTTTGCATAAGAACTATTTCTTACTAGGTATTGCCAGCATATCTATTTTCACCCTGTTTTTATTCATATTAATTGTTAACTAAATATTATAATTTATAGATGAAATATAAGTACAGGTTCAATTTAACTAATAGTAAGTTAGTTTTATGTTAACAAAAGTTTAAAACGTTTGTGCTAAATGACATTTAGGAAATAACTAAACACGTCATACATGGGGTAGTTTTTCAAAGGTTTAATTCAATAAGTGTGAAGGAAACGCGAACAGACTTTATACGGTTCTTCCTACAGAAGCACATTTCATCGTCGGAAGCAAGCTTTTGCGTTCACGTACGCTGGCGAGATATGATACGCCATCTCTAAAGCATACGCAGAGAAGACCACTTCGCGAAGCAGCCTCGCTTTGAGAGTAGAGGAATAAGCCCGAAGAGGTCACAAGAGGTCTGCAAATCATCCCCCAGGACGCCCCTTAACAACCTCCTCTGAGACCTCCGGCGCGCACTTCAAAATTGCACTCCGCTCCGTAATGGCCTGTAATTATTTTGTTCTTTATTTACGCCCCATCCTGGACACCACATAGCATGTGTACTCGCGTACATCAACTTCTAAACGTCACTTCACGCTGAAGATTNACGCCCCATCCTGGACACCACATAGCATGTGTACTCGCGTACATCAACTTCTAAACGTCACTTCACGCTGAAGATTATTCATCTCTATACTACGAGAAGTAAGCATCTCTACATGCAAAGTATCTTTAATAAGCAGTTTTTTTTTTTTTTAACTAGTTTCCGAGATATTTTTGTAACATATGTATATCAGTAAATTTTACAATACGATGCTGTTGAATGTATAAAGCTAAGTTGTATGTTAATTAGCAAAGACTGTAGACTTTGCGTTTGTTATAAACGTGTAGATACGTGATTCATATTGAATTTTNACGCCCCATCCTGGACACCACATAGCATGTGTACTCGCGTACATCAACTTCTAAACGTCACTTCACGCTGAAGATGATTCATCTCTATACTACGAGAAGTAAGCATCTCTACATGCAAAGTATCTTTAATAAGCAGTTTTTTTTTTTAACTAGTTTCCGAGATATTTTTGTAACATATGTATATCAGTAAATTTTACAATACGATGCTGTTGAATGTATAAAGCTAAGTTTGTATGTTAATTAGCAAAGACTGTAGACTTTGCGTTTGTTATAAACGTGTAGATACGTGATTCATATTGAATTTTNTTGTATGTTAATTAGCAAAGACTGTAGACTTTGCGTTTGTTATAAACGTGTAGATACGTGATTCATATTGAATTTTCTCTGTAATACAATGTTGTTAATGTACTGTTACATCAATTTATATACATATACTTGTCGCAACTATTTCTTCAGATACGTATCGAAATTTTTGGCACGTAAATATATAAATAATAGTCTCCTACAACTTTTTACATTTTTTTTTTCACTGTATCTATTATTCTCTGATCATTGAGGAAAGATGACAAGTAGGATATTTTTTATTATCTTCCGTCAGCGGTTAGCCAATAATAAACAACCTAAACTGTAGGAAACTATTTCTTAGATCAAAAAGAGCCAATAATTACGATACACACTAGGAAAAATTATTTTCTGCGAAAAGTTGGTAAATATAAACCGTTGGTGTGCCATTTCCTCTAAAATAAAATATTTCACATGTTGCGTTACAAAAAACGTTTAATGACCCGTTTCCAACGAATTATCTGTATAAAAGAGTTCAAACCTTTCAAATTGTAGAAGGCTGCGATTTTGCATCGTATCTTGGAAAATGCGTAACTAACGGAAGTTTAAGCTCTCTACAAAAGTAAGCAATGTCATTATTTATTATTACTATAATAAACCGGTTTCACTACAATAATATCTAACGCCTACGAAAGAGACTTGACGCTGTGATTGTCCTTTGTGCGTAAAAAAAAATAATGAAGGGCATCAACATTTTATTTTTAAACGTCGCCACCTGCCGCACAGTTGGGAACACGCAGGCAAGTCGGTGATCCCTCTGTGGGAAGATCAAAGAGTTCTACAAAAGCAGAGTCTCGAGTCTGGAAACAGCGGAAACCACAGGACGACTCCTCGACGGGAGATGTTTATACCGAGATTCTAAATCCAGCACGTGTTTTTCTAAGAGGTTAGGAGTGCGGATGAATAGAGAATCTTACGAAGTNTATACCGAGATTCTAAATCCAGCACGTGTTTTTCTAAGAGGTTAGGAGTGCGGATGAATAGAGAATCTTACGAAGTACCTCGAGGTACATCTTGCCGTTTCGTAAGAATGAAGTTTCGGTTCCAAACCGCACGGTTAGGACACGAGAGTATANACCTCGAGGTACATCTTGCCGTTTCGTAAGAATGAAGTTTCGGTTCCAAACCGCACGGTTAGGACACGAGAGTATAAAAGCACTCAGATGCGAAATAGAGTAGCGGTTCCTTTGATCATTGTCTGAGAGCTGCGCCAGGCTACGAAAACGGGCCTTGTCGTCTGATCGGTTGCTGCAAGTTACGAAAGGTTCCTATTGGCCGGGACGTCGGCTGGCCAGGTAGGTTGCCAGGCGCTGATTGGCGAACGGCGTTCTAACGTGTCGCAGGCAAGTGACGCCATTTAGCTGGCGTGTGCGGCTGGTGTTCGCGATACAAGCAACAGTTTCACCTTCGTATTCGTAAGTACGCTACCACCATGATTTTACTGGGCTCCGAACCACGTGCACCATGATCTGAGCCACACAAATAATGTGGACGGCCCCAGCGGACCCTAACACAAATAAATGCTGATATAGAGGATGCATCAAGTGGAATGGGTTAAACCCACCTATGCNGCCCCAGCGGACCCTAACACAAATAAATGCTGATATAGAGGATGCATCAAGTGGAATGGGTTAAACCCACCTATGCGACACGCTTCTTAACTAGTACCTTTGGCTGTAGTCCTTGAAGAGTCGAAATAAATAAAACTTTGGAATGACGGTAACGGAAATCCCCCGAGAAAACTCACCGGCAATCAGCAACGTCAAACCAAGTTTCACTCATGAAAAACCTTACGGAGTTTTAACCTTATTTGCCATGATCGAGAAGCCGAAGTTCTGAAAGCATAGCCGTAGAGGCCGCAACTAAAAAATTACAATTTTTTCGTACTATTATTTATTTCGTTATTAGTGTCTCCTACAATCTGCATAATAAGAACCCAAATTGTGTCCAGCAAATCCAGTGCTGTACCATTGTTCTAGGTTATTCGAATCCTTCAGAAGCCAACATTTGAAAATAAAAATTAGCCTTCTTCAGAAGTCAACATTTGAAAATAAAAATTAGCCGTTTACCACATGTGTCCTCTGTTCACGGTAAACTGCGTACTTTTGAAAGCCCTGTACTTGTATGCACACTGTTTATTCTTACACCACATGTAAAATTAACGTTTCAGTGGCTTGATCGCTTTATTTATACGTCGGTGAAGTGAAGTTGTGAATCTATCAGAAAGGTAATATTATTATGCAAATTTACTGATTTTTACACTGATATGCATTAAGAAAACAGAAAGTAAAAAAATTATTTCATTATTCACAAATATTTACCTAACAATTTAAATTCAACTCCTAAGACATGGGGCTACTTTCCCTCTGTCGTTACCAACTTTATTGGGAGCATGTCGTTTAGAGTACCCGTTAAAATACATGCAGGTAGGGGCAGTGATTTTTTTCAAAGGTTGATTTCAAAAGATTAACCTTGATCAGCCTATATTTTAATGTAATTGCTAAGTGGAATATCAACAATAATTTATGTGACTTAATAAATGAAGTTCTATTTCTTAACGACTTTTAATTGTATAATGTTGAAATCAGTAATCACTGAGATAAGTCTCTACTTTTTTACTTACCAGATTATAAAAGGTTCTCAGTTGACTGAGCCCTTTTTTAAATCATCTTTCGAAAGAATCTTTGTCCCTATGGGCACATTTTTTTTTAAATTATGCAGTGAGTGACATAATCCAAATGTAGTTGCCAGCGATGCAAGATAAAGCAAATCCATGCCTTAAAGTCGGATTCAAAGTGTAATGTTCAAATTTATGGCCTCTTACTTTTTTTTTCGTTTCACTGGTATTTTCACATACAGTAAAAATTATCACGGAATAAAGTGATCGGGTCCGTAGAAGTGTTAACTATACGTATGGTGGAAGAATACAAATTAGCAGAAAGTAGATCGGGAGCAAAGTTTTTAAAAGTGCTGAGCCACGACTAGCCTATAACTGCACCGTTAAAAAGTGTCCTTAAAATTACGGAAAATACTGGTTACAAATTATTCAGACATATTCCTGAAGTTACGGACTCTTCGTTATTTTCAATAACGTTCTCTTCGTAAATTTCGTATAAATCTCCGTGAATTAACGAAACGTGTCCATAAACTTGCAAGTTTATTTTTTCAAATCTGCTCTTTATAAAGAGGGCTAAGAAAAAAAAGATTTACTTTAGTTATGTGGGTGATTCACTGTGTATAGAAATGAATGTAAAAAAGTTTTAAAAATCTTGTCCAGTACCGGGATTTGAACTCGAAAACATCCAACGCCTTATCCAATCACCTGCCACGCTGTTATGTACAAGGAAACAGGACTGTAAATAAGGTATACATTTAGATTGATGTATGTACACACCTCAGTCATGTTAGAGTGCTTGCGAGTTATTTCAGCTTTACAAACACGGATAAGAAGAAGTGTTTTTTTTTTCTTTCGTAATTTAATTTCACTGTGTATAACAGAGAAATCAAACCAAGTTGAAATATTTTGTCCTGTAGTGGTATTGTAACACAAATCGACAAATTAACACTGAATAACTGGAACCACCCACATAACACAGGATATACACTGGATATCCCAATTGCATCCACAATATCTTTAATTCATCTAATTCCTGAAGTGAATCTCTTCAGGATATCCGTTGGATATATAATAGTGCATATTACTTCGTGCCACTTCCTGGATGTCCATTAGATATTGCAAAGCCTCCAATGGCTATTACTTACGGTAAGTGTCTAAATCTAAATATGTATATAGGATATCCACAATATCTATATCCTATGCGGATATTGGGCGGACATTTGGATATATTTTGGCTGTAACTTTGCTATTCCTGGATGCCCCTGGATATCCAGAACGTCCGTGGGGACACCCATAAGATATTCTTTGGATGGCTGTGTGCTACATGGGCACTCACCTACCACACCTTTACACAAAGTATTGTATTTCGTAAATAGGGATTTCAGACGAAAGTGACGAACGCACCACTTAGTTTTAAGTCGTGTTAGAGCGCTGGCTGTAATGTTTTATTTGCGGTTTATGAAACGAGGTTACGAATGAATTTTTATTTTCGTTGTATGCGTAGTTCACTGTGCAAAAAGAAGGTTTTGTCCTGTAGCGGAATTCGAAAAAGGAATCATAGAATTGGCACTCCATGAGCGGTTTGCGTCTCACCTGCTGCTATTTTACACGAAGCAGTATTCTGAAGATGGGATTTTACACGCTTCAGGTATCATCGGCATTTTACGTGTCTCGAAGTCGAAGCCATGAGAATGCGAAGAGCTTCCGTATTTCATATTTAAGGAGCTAATTTCCGTTATCCGTCATTACGGAGTGCCGTTTCGTAAAATAACTCTACATCTCCGTAAAAGTTTCCGTAAAATCTGCAGAAATTTCTTAGAGTGTTGGTGTCCACATTAACGCACGGATACCAGTCAGTGTTTCCGTGGCAACGTTATTATTCACGTGAGGGCGGAACGGTACAGGATGGAAAGAGGGATGAAATCAAGCAACGCTTTGAGAAGTGTTAAATTAGCCAGTTCGTAGAAGCGCGTGTCCTTCTGGTTGGTGCTTTGACGTCCGCGGACGGCACCGCAGAGCCAGGGCCTTCGCGGAACTGCAGTTAATAATCCGGCTTAATGAAAGTGTTGTTGCCGAGCCGGCTGCGGCCGTTCGCGGACTTCAAAAGAAGCAGCACGTCTCGTAAAAAAAAAAAAAAAAAAAGAGCAGAAGCAGAACAATTTAACGAGCTCTCTCCTCAACCCGATTGTTTGTGCTGGACGTATTCTTCCACTCTGCGAGCGAAGATTCTGAGCCACTCTCATCAACAACGTTTGCCATCGTCGCTATGTATAATTTAACTTTTTAATTTTTTATACACAACCTGTAGACTAGACAGTTGTTGAGAGCAGCAGCTTTTTCGGGTTGGTAATTCCAGCAAAGTTCGAAGATGCGTACGTGCAAAAAACAACAATAAGAAAATAGGGAATGTTTCAATAGCTACGGATTTTGTTTTCTTTTTCAAATAATGCTGGAGTGGTTTCTTATGCCTTAGTTCCCTATTATTTCCGATGTCTATACATATTACACATGACATTCCTTCCTAGCAGCTAGGAACAGCAGCTCACTCAACAAACATACAAATTTTCTTCCCAGCCTCCACGGGTAAAGGCAGACTGTACAATTTGCCACGAATAAATCCCGCCATAAATCCGTCGTAACCTGAATGACATTGGGTACGACCAACATTTATTATTATCGTCATCATCATAGTTACTAAAAAAGTTTGTACTATACAGAATGTCCCAAGAGGAAATGTGATTATTCCGGAAGGTGAAAGAAGAGGTCATTTTAAGCAAAAAAAAAATGTTAATATGTATGTGTATTCTATCCCAAATGGTTTCTATCGTAGAGCTGCTTTAATGTACGCGTGTTTTGAAATTGGCGAGCAATAGCATACTTTTCGTCCCTCCCACCCCACATTACGTCACTCTCCTCCACCATGCGTCNCCCATGCCGCTGCGCGGTTTGATTGCCAGTTGTTCGTCGCGTGTAGAAATGATACAGTCTTCCGTCTTGAAGTCAATGCCGTTTGCTAAAAGTGCCATGCATTTATTCGCACGCCGAAAACGCAGATATGTTGCATATTCACCGCTTGCTGCTGTTGAAGAGCATAATCGGCACTTACCTGCACGATGAGTTCCAGGTCGTACAGAGTCTTCCAGAGTGTACGATACTGTCACGCGCCCACTGCTTCGCATCCCGCGCGAGAGAGTGGAAGTGAAGGAAAGCAGTTACGTGATAGCGGCGGCGGCAAGTCAAGGGATTGTTTTGAATGAACAAGCGAGCGATAAGCTGGTGGCCGCGTATGTGGAAAGGCGCCGAGAGCTGGAGGTCAAGTTCGTAACATTAGACGAAGCGATCGGCCTATCATAAAAGACGCCGCCGCACACACCGATAAACTTATTGCAGTTCGCGCCTCGCTGACCCTGAGCTCATAGTTCTCAATTTATCACGCAGGAATGTCGTCGTCATCATCATTACTTTTTCCAGAACAACTTGGATTGCCGAGAACGTTCTAGACGGCACCTACCTCAAGTATAAATACCACGTGCGGGTCTCTGAGGGGGAGTGATTAAGAGCCGAGAGTTTGGCGTCTCGTGCGATCTTAGGCGACAGTTGGGCGATTCCGGAGCAGTGAGGGACGACTGCAGCGATCTGCGAGAGCGCGTCAGCAAGCTTGTGTGCAGTGAAGAGTGGGACTGATCTGCGAGACTGTGGACTGGATGCGTGAGTGAAAATGTATTCTGGACGATGGAAATAGACAGCGTTAACTAAACGTGTGGAAATAATTGGAACAGTTTAAGTGACATTAGCAAGAGTAAAGACTGTGATAAAGACTTTAATTGAAATGGAGATAGTAATTAAATATTGCGCTGAATAAGAATAATAAGAGTTAATAGGATGCTCAGACTAGTAAATAACAAATGTTTGACTGTTTGTAGCATTGAGAATAAATATAATTATTGACTTTAGTTCTTATATTTTTATTAAGACTTCCATCCTTCACTAACTCAGAAACGCCCCTCTGGAGTCTTGTAACAATACGTTACGTGAAAGTGATGAGATCCCCAGTGCTGATTCGGCATCAAAACGGGGCCCTCAACATTATGTGCAGCACGACGAATGCATTCTGTACATGGTTCAGCACAGCTCCATCACTAGCTCATGTACACTTTCTGCACGTCTCGGTGCGTCACGAACACGTGCATAGTGAGGACTTGTGCCATTTCACTCCGCACCTTCTGCAACATCTTCACATAAGAGACAGTGCTATATGCCTCATATTCTGTCACTGGTTGAGTGGTCATTTCAAAGTGCTTCCTACATTGCTATTTGCTAATGAAGCCACATTTACCTCGGACAGATTCAACAATACGCCTAACAGTCATCGTTTTTCTCAAGAGAATTTATGTGCTACGGTAGAAACTAATTTCCAAGTTTGTTTCTACATCAATGTGTAGTGTAGTCGTGTCAATGACACGTTGATCGTTTGCGTTATTTTAGATAATCGAATAACATGACATAATTGTTTTTATATTTTCGCAGCTTACATTACAAAAACAACTTTAGTGAATTCGCAGTTTGTTCACACTTTTTGAATCAAACCTTTGAAAATTAACCTCATGTATAAAGAGTCTGGTTGTTTCCTATATGTGTCGCATATCACAAGCATTTTATAATTGTATTAACATAAATGCACTTTATTTTTGTTAAACTTAACTCTCATATATATTTCATCTATAAACTGTGTATTATTTATTATTAATACAAATAAACACAGAGAGAAAATACGTGTGATGGCAATGTCTAGTAAGGAATTGTTATCATGCAAAATAATATTAAACTGAGTGCGCACGAATGCGGTGCGTTATCCCCATTGTGTAATTCTTTAGACTCGTTTAAGCTTTCTTGTATGTGACGGAGGAATATCCTGCAAGTAGAACTTCAGCAGGGCTTCAGTAAAGTTGGAAGTAACTATGAATGGACTACAGACGACATTCCTTTAGGCACACGGATGGCTGTTTACTTTCAGCGTGACGGGGCTTCTCCGCATTCTACTAAAATTGTGAAGCAACATCTCGACCGTATGTTCCCTAATGGGTAAATTTGTCGTGGTGGTCCCATTAAATAGCGACCACGATCACTAGACCTAGCCCCATTAGACTATTGTTTCTGGGGTTGTATGAAGAGTTCAGTGTACAAACGGAAGGTTGCTATGGTACATACGGTATAAGAAGGCCACTTTCTGACAGTCAGTGAGTGGCAAATTGACGTGTACGAAACAAACAATATGCCATTTACAAAATCCTGTATCAGTTGATGCACGAACGAACAAAAGTTAAAATTACGTTGGCTATTCTGAGTGCACTTCCGATGCACATCAGAAAAGCAGAAAATACGCGGATAAGAAAGAGTTCTTAGATTTATTAAAACATTTTATTTTGCAAGGTCACAAAACAATGGTTGTTAGTGTTAAAAACTAAACTTCGTGATAATGTAGTTATGTATAGGTGTTCAAAATGAAATGTGCAATAGAACGATACGACGTGGAAAAGTTTTCTGAAGTTGTGCTAACTTCAGAAAGCTTTTTCACGTCGTACCATTCCTCTCCAACCTCGCTTTCAACACGTCCTTGATATTAATTCCAAAAGCATACAGAAATATTGTATAATATTGTTAAATTATTATTTCTAATAATTTGACGAAACGACACGAATTTGAAATATATTTCCAGCCCATAATAAAAGAACAATCAACTCTAAAAATACGCTATCTGTTTTCCAAAAACAGCGGCTCAAACTTCGCAGTGACATGCTGTGCGCGCTATCTGTTGGATATTATGCGAGGTATTACCAGCCAGAAATTAACCGCTTTGCTGCACGATATATAACGAATTTACAAACAGATGCCAATAGTTTTATTTTTCCACGAGCTCTGCATAATTTTTAAAGTAACATATATTTCATGTACAACGATTTGTAGTACAAGTAATTTATATTCGGCCAGTAATCGTTCATCTGCGTAAGTTATGCGCCATATTGTTCTCTCGAAACCCATCTCCTTGTTTCCGTAGAAAGTGAGATACGCGTGAATAGTTTTCAAGCAATTCTAACGTTATTCCACGTCACATATTTCCAACTCGAATATATTAGCTATAACGTTCAAAGTGTGATAATAGATACAACAGACCGTCTCGCAAATGTTAACCCAAATTCACTATCTCAGACAAATTAAAAAAGAGTTAGCAAATATTTAATTATTTGTAACATTTTATTTTTTTTTACTTTTATAACCTACTTATTTTTTTAGACAGATGTCAGTCTTAGAATATCTTAAAATTTGTTTAGCATACAGTGCAATGACAAGTGGATTAGCTGACAGCGTTTGATAAAAAATACAGCCCCGACTTGACGGACCAGCTGATGGCGGAAGGATACGTAGTCAGATGTAAACAGTGGCGCTACTTTCGCAGACCTGTCAGAAAGTGGCCTTCTTATACAGTATGGACAACTGTTAGCTCGCATTATAGATTCCGTCGCCCAACTAAAGGAACATGCAGATGCACTCCAACAAGCAACAGTGTTTTCACGAGAGCTGAACAGTGCATCGCAGAGGCCGGGGAAATTTTCGAAAATGTACTTTTTAAACTGTTGCACACTCGCCACTGCATAACGTAATCATTAAAGTAGCTCTATGTTGGAAACCATTTTAAAAATTACGCATATGTATATTAACGCTATTGCATTAAATGACCTCTCCTTTCACCTCTCGGGATGACGTTACTTCCTGGCACATCCTGTATATAGTTCGCGGTTACCCATATAAGGAAGGAGAAGGATTTTCCTTTTACACTAGTTATTATACTAATACGTACGAAACGAACATTAAACTTATTTCCGTGGTCACCAAGTAAAACGCTGCGTTTTTAACTTGGCGTTAAAATATGGATCCACCGCCGACATTACTGCGCGTATCAAAAGTAATAATGCATTTAATTATAAGCTATTTCGGGCAGAGAACAGTTCTAAAGGTTGGCTCTACGGGTGGATCGTGAATGCGAACCACCGGCAAAATTCACCCATCCGAGAAAACCTTGGGCGAGATACATGTAGCAGCCATCGCCATACTGCCACCACCCACCGCGTCCAGCGACGTGTAAGTCATTCATCACTTTAGCTCGGTGGAAAAATAGATTTCCAAAACAATTTACAGCCATGAGCTGTCAGTTTTCAACGTCCCCTGAAAAAAATAAATGAAAACACATAAAGGTCGCATTCATCGCAACTACTTTCCATTGTTATTGAAAGAACCGAACTCTCGTCCGAATCTGTTTACCTCCCGGCCTTTGTTTTCTGTACATACATCAGTCCTCATACAGACCAGAGCATCCATTTTTAAAAAACCTCCTACATACACTTTTTTTTTTTTTTTTACGTTCTGTCATAAACTGTTGCAGGTAAGAATTAAATTACTGATTTAGTTCGCGATTACTAACTGCTTACATAAATTATTCTAATACTTAAAATAGTAGCCACTTTTTTTTTTTTTTTTTTTTTTTTTATAGTCTCAAACAGTGTCAGTTAAAGATTCTACGCCACCGAAAATCTTATGTACAGCATTTGGACCATACTGTAAGGTAATTGAAAATTACCTGTCATTGCTGCTGATTAACTCTCTTACTCCCACCCTTGTATTTACAACCGATTACATCCCAGTTACGGGAAACTTATCTTAAACTTAAATTGCTATGATTAACTGCGTGCCAGGCATTCGGACGCATCGCAGTTGTTACACATAATTCAATAACCTGTTAATAAATGTGTTATTGTTATTAAAAGGGTTGCTATTTTTGTTAAGAAATCCTTAGACTTTCTGCAGCGTAACTCTAGCCAGAAAAAAAGCGTACAGTTCACATAGCTTTTACTAACACGTTCCACCCGCAAAATTTTCTCAACGCCACGCCATTCAGAATGCTAAGACTACACTATTCGCGGTTTATTCAAACTTTTGACTCAAACCTTAGAAAAATCACCCCGTTCATGAAGTGTTTGGTTGTTTCTTTAATATACCGTGTATCACGAGCGTTTTATACTTATGTTAACATAAAAATACCTTCTGTTTGGCTAAATTGCTCTTTTACTCATATTTTATTTCTAAATTATAATATGCCTAGTAATAAATAGTTCTTATGCATAATATTATTAAACTTAGTACGCAAAAATTACGATGAGTTGTCCCGTTGATGTAATTTTTTTTAGACTCGGTGAAGCTTTGTTTGCACGAGGCGGAGGAATATCCTGGAAGTAGAACTTTATAGAGCGTCCCACTTTCGGATTGCAGTGCAGTGTGAAATGGCGCGCACTGTAACTGGCTGGCTGATAAACGAATGGGTGGCGAAGGAAATGGCCTGATTATGATAATTGTATCTGTTTACCTCCCTGACAAATCTTAAGGGGATCCAACCCTGCGACGCAAAGCTAAGCGGCTCCTTTGAAACTGAAACCTGTGAGAAACCCCATCGTTGTGATTGCATGGCGCGCACGCAACGAAAATGTTTTTTTTTTTTTTCGAGGCTGCAAAAAGATAACTTATCAGGTACGCAGGAACAAGGACAGCGTTAACGACAGAAGTCATGTACTGGAAAGAGAAAGTGAATGTCCCATTACACCGCACTCTTGCAATCTAAGTGAGACGCTGTATAGCAAGGCTTCAGAAAAGTTTGAAGCGATCGAGAACGGACTGAATAAAAGAAGCCAGGCGACGACGAGGCCGGTTCCAGGCAATTGATAAAAATGCGCAGGCGCGCGTGACGTGGCCCCTCCGTGTT
>NQII01000412.1:277885-349186 GCA_002778355.1 Clitarchus hookeri
GGGGGAGAGGAGGTTGTTAAACATGCTAACGCAATCCTTTAATGGTCGGCGCATTTCCCGAGGCCACACACGGTTCATGCGTCCCACCGCCTCAATCACGACACGCGCGTCGCGTTATCAGGTCTGGCTCCAGCCCAGCCCTCACGTTCCGGTATTGGAGTGCGGATGATATGGTAAAGGGGAAGGAGGGTGAGTCACGCGATGAAGGGGGTTGACGGGCAGGCGAGACAGAAAGTGTTTTTGGAAGAGGGGGAGTTGGGAGGTGTGAGGTGTTGACATTGACGCCGCAACCTGCCCACTATCAGCCACCGCCATCTGTTGCCCCCTTTTTTTTCGTGTTAAAAGTGGAGTACCCCACCACTGTCGCGACGCTTAAACGACGAACTACGTATGTATAGTTCGCGCCACATATCTGCGAGCATGGGCGGCGGTTACGAACTCTCCTGCTGTTGGCCGCTGTCTCTTGAACTGGAAAACTGAGAACACAAAGCCCGATTCTTCCTACTAAATGATCTGGAAATATGGTTAGAAGTCGCCAAGGGCGTATCGCAGTTTGTGAGTAATGGAGGTTTTTAATAACAATAAAGGAATTAAACTTTATTTCTTAATATATTTACAATGGTATAAAAAGACACGCGTCTATTATTTTCAACATTAAAACTGCATCTCTTTACTATTTCACTTTTTATCCTATGAGTGGAGGCGATAATTAATGTCAATCTCAATAAAATTAAAGTCCTTATTACTATCGTAAAAAAACTAGCTACAGTCACTTAATCTTCACTTATTATTTATACATATTCGAACAAAATATCAATTGTCATATATTAACATCCTTCGGAATGTTTGTCACTTACGCATCTAGTCCCACTTCCCCCACTGTCCAACCACTCAACCTTCTACTCTCCCGATGCTCGCAAGGCTTCACTCGTGGTCACTGTGACTCCGCTCGTGGTTCCGTTGATATCACACACACCTTGTGCTCCAGACTCTTTACACAGAGGCACGCCGTTGCTTGTATAGTTGAGCTGATACAGAAGGTTCTTCGTTCTTCGCGTCGCGTCAAGGGGGAGGTGGGGATAATGGCCTGAAAATTCGCGCAGCGTCTTTCCAATACATTCAACCTACCAGTGGCAGGAGTCCCTGTAGCCTTTTCGCAGCACTAGTCCGTGTTGCGCAGCTGTCCGTTTGTAATTTCTGCGTGCGCTTCTCTAATTACCGGTGATGCCATTGGAGCACTGCACTTCGAACCCTCGGGGGCGGGGAGGGCTTGGGGAGAACGCGGAGCGGCAGGATGTAACAATATTGACTCCTTCAATAAGTAGGCTAGAGCCATTCCCGGCGGTCTACCACTCCCGGAACGACGCCACTGTTGAGCGGGTTTTCTCGGGGATATCCCTACTTCCCCACCCTTGCATTCTAGTGCCGCTCCATGTTCTCGTCGTTTCACCATCATCGCCTCTCAAGACCCCGATATTAAAAGCCGCCCAAACCTCCCCGCTCCACTCCACGCCACTTCTTCAATAAGTTCAGCACCGCGAAGACAAATAAATTAGTTTTCAAATTGCAAACCATATATGAAATAATTGTATTTATCTATAGCGTCAACGGTGAAAGCCGAGACGATAGCCGTGTACCCTCTCCGACTGTAGTGGACGTCTTTGAAAATACGAAGGTGTATGAGCTAAACGCGGTTACCACGGACAATGGTTTCTGTTATTCCTTACATAGCGTGGCATGCTGTATTATGATCTGTTACACCTCCACACCTTGCGATCTGTCTACCGTATTCCATGAATCATCGATGCCGGTCCTCTTCCTTGTCACATTGCTCAAGTTTGCAGATGTATGGCTCACAGTGTAGCTTTGATTCAAATCCCACAACTACATTTTTTTTTTTTTTTTTTTTTTTTTTTACATTTTTTTAGCGACTGCCCGTTACAATAGACGGAAGGCGTTGGATTTTTTAAATGTTGCTACAGTTCATAAAACGCATCCTATGGCCCACGGGTATCCTAAATAAAAATTGCCCAGTATTTACTCGTATGGCTATACGCTAAAGATGTAAACGATGTTTCGTGAGTAACGTATTGCTGTACTCTCTCTGGAATCCGATAAAACTACGCATTTCTGTAGCAGTTTGATTTTTGATGGTTAGATCATTGATTAGGTAAGTCATCACTACCCTATTCGAGACTTGAATTCAAACACCTCAAAGACACTGAAACACATTAGGCTGGTTCGTATCACACAAGATCTGAAGCGATATATATACTGTAATAAATGGTCCCGTATACCTGGGAGCACCCTTCCAGAGATAGGTGGGAGAGACGCACAAAATATTGCCATAGCTCCTGCAAACTTCGCAGTTAAAAACACAAAAAATGTTCATGTAAAAAGTGCATCCTTATACAAATTTAAAAAAAAAAAATCAAAAATGTATTTCAATATTTTAACCCTATATAGTATCTAGTCTGTTATAAACAAAATTTTCGTTAAAAACATTACTATGAAGCAAATATTGGCTAATCACTGTGGTTATAAAGGGCTTAAGCATACATTCATGGAGCTATAACTGATGCTTGCAAACTGAATTTCACGAGCCTGCCTCCTAAGAGTTTGCAAATTATAATCGCTTATGTCTATAAATATTTGCTTGCTTATGAGCCGACTTGCGAAAATGTGGCCGTGCTATAATTTCAGATACAGACCGAACTGAAAAAAAATTACGAGCTCTATGATACATCGCTTACCTTCAAATGAAATGTACTTAAAATGCAAACAATCATAAATTTACTATAAATTTTTATAAACAAAATATCCTATTCGGAGTTGTTCTTGAAGTTATCGTGATTGAGGGTACACCTTAACCAATAATATAATGGTTATGCATAATACACAAAAACAAAATTAAATATTGGTATGAGGAAATGTGCTATGATCGGTTTTTATGACTGGGTTGCAGGGTGATTGGGGTTATGACATTACATTATCCTAGATATTTTGGAATTTTGTGGATCATGGGGGGTAAGGTGATGATGTGGGTGAGGGGGATTGGGGGGGGGAGAGGGTTAGGCGAGGATGGTGATTGGTGAGGGGGTGGTGGTGAGTCCAAACCCCGTCTTTTGAGACGGTTTTCTTTTCATTTAGAAGCCATGGTGGCTGAGCGGTTAGACTGCTCGCTTCCCACCAGGGTGAACCGGGTTCAATCCCCGGCCGGTTCTCTCAAGATTTTCGTAAGTGGGAATCGTGCAGGACGATCCCGCAGGTCAGCGGGTTTTCTCGGGGATCTCCGTTTCCCCTGCGCTTTCATTCCGGCGCTGCTCCACTCCATACCCACCTCACTTCACCCTTATCGGCTCTCAAGACCTCGCTGTTACAAGCCGCCCAAATATCTTCATTCCCTTCACTCACTCTTTTCATTTACGGGAAGAGTCTGAAAAACATCGACATACTTCGACTGCATATTCCTTATGAAAAAAATAAGTCGTTATCATATGTGCGACATATGGTCGACGATACTTCGTAACAATGGTACGCGCCCTTGAAGTTGGAGCTGAAAAACGAGTTTATTGTGAATATTACAGAAAGTATTTGAAAAGGGACATTGACATCCTGGAAAATGTGTCGCTAAAGGTTGTTCACGATAAAGTGAGTACTTCTGAAATCAACGTTAGAAAAAAGTCACTGCTCCTTCCGACATATATTTTAACGGGCGCACTGTGTGACACGCGCCCAGTAAAGTTGGTCACGATGGAGGGAAGGTAGTCAGTCCCATGTCTTAACGTCGAATTAAAAGTGTTAGATAAACATTTGTGATAATTTAAAAGATTTATTTCGCTTTCTGTTTTTTTAATGCATCTAATAGTAAGAATTAGCCAGAATTGTAGAATATTTACTTTTCTAATAATTTCACAGTTTTACTTGACCAACACACGAATAAAGTGATGCGGCCCATGGCAGTGTTAATTTTACATAACGTGCATACAAGTAAATATTAAGGCGCCCGTCTACCTGGAACTTTTTCCCACGTTTAGGCCGAGAAGCGTGGGAGCGATAAGAGCGACACTGCCACGCGCATCAAGTACGCCATCGCCGCTAAGCGCAAGGCTCTGAACTGGCGTGCAGTGTTCTCGTCGTGCTGCGTGTACCTATGGGACTTTCAGCGGTGATCATATTATTTTATTAGTGGGAAGTCTTTAGGAAGGTTCAATGCAGGCCCCTATAGTAGTTTTGTATGTGTCTGATGCGTGTATTTTGAGCTACAGCACCTTGGAAAGGCCGTTTTTTAGCGGTTTTGGAGTACTCTGAATTGATATTTCTAAAGTACGTGATATTTCGAAAGTAATTAACAGCTGTCGTCTGAAGTGAGTGTTATTTTCGTAGATCAGCACGTTGGACGCACTCTTAATAGTTCCGTTGAAAAACGTGTATTTTGAACACACTGCAACGCAGTTCAAGCGCCAGGTAGACGGGCGCCTTAAGCAGGGCTTTCGAAAGTGCTCAGTTTACCGCGAGCAGCCTACAAGTAAATATCCGCAACCACTGCAGAACCAGTGTCGTAGAAAAAAACAAAGGTTGCAGCTCTTTTTCCTGATAAATGTCTGTGATGCCGAAGCTTAATTGGATTTTAAATGACGGATTACGAGTGATCACGTCAAAATGAACGAAAAAGGTCGTCTTGTGTATCATTCTAAAGCCCACCGTTTGCGAGCAATTCTTCCAGTAGTTGTTTTGAGTGTTGTTTGCGTGCCAGACGATGTAATTAAATAGCTTCGATTTCCATGCATGAATTCCTCGCAAAATTTAAGACGCGACCAAACGATTGTAGACAAACATTGTCAACAATCTCGTGGCAATCGTGTGCGCACACACATACTGTGACTTATATTTCCCTCATATTGTTTCAGGATGCACTGTTGCCAATTTTTCTTCCTGAATGGTTTTTTTGTGAAATGTATTTGGGCTTTCGCAAACATTCAATTCACTGAAACCTCTAAGCACGTTGCATAAATATATTCCAAAAAAGTAGAGTTTTGTTTTAAAACAGTGTCGAGTAACCGTTAATGAAGTATNAGCACGTTGCATAAATATATTCCAAAAAAGTAGAGTTTTGTTTTAAAACAGTGTCGAGTAACCGTTAATGAAGTATGCAGAGGACCACTCATTAGGAATGTTTTAAAACACACTAATGTTCTTTCCTGTGACCTACAACCCCAAAACACGTTTTAAAAACGAAGTTCCATTTGTTTTAATTGTCGTATCCATTGTGCTACATGAAGACGGGCTTGGACAACCTCGAAGGAAACATCGCAAATAACGCACGTGCTAGCCGTGGCCGTACTGTATGTTAAATCAAGGCGTTGCCTCGCGTGTCCTTGGAATGGGCCCACCCGTCATCAGGACATTTGGCAGACACTAGGCATCGCCCACGAACAGCAACGAATTCTCTGGGAAATTTTCCACGAATATTACGCTCGGCACAGCGCATAGACTAACTATAATCCATTCAAAGTTACGTCCAACTCCTCTGAAGCCCTGCTGAAGTTCCTCTTTCAAGGCCATTCCTCCCCTCCGCCTCGTACAAACAAAGCTCAACAAGTCTAGAAAATTACACCGTACAAACAACGCACCGTATTTGTGTGCATCCAGTTTAATAATTTTGCATGAGAAGTATTTCCTACTGGGAATTACCAACACTACTATTTCATTTCTGTTTTTATTCATATTAATTACGTACAATACACTAAAATTTATAAATCAAATGCGAGTAAACGTTCACTTTCAGCCAAAAATAAAATAAGTATTTTATTTTGACACGCTCGTGATACTTGATGTAGGTAACAAACAACCCAACACGTCATACCTGCATGGGGTTATTTTTTTTNTTTTGACACGCTCGTGATACTTGATGTAGGTAACAAACAACCCAACACGTCATACCTGCATGGGGTTATTTTTTTTTATCAAAGGTTTGATTCAGAAAGTGCGAGTATACTTCGAATATACTATACACTCTAGATCGGTGCCTTGCGCGTTTAGACGACGGACTGCGATGAGCATGTCAGTGTCGGCATTTTAGCCGCCTTACTGCTTCTGTCTCTCAAACGCACGGAATAAGTGTGCGACCATCGAGGACCCCCAACTGTAAAAAACGCATTGTAAGTTTAAGGGTTTAAGGAGTCTTGTTATTTTCCAGACTGCCTGTAGTTTTTACAAGTGCGGGAACAAGAGATAGATGCTATGTATCAGTTATAGATCNTTGTTATTTTCCAGACTGCCTGTAGTTTTTACAAGTGCGGGAACAAGAGATAGATGCTATGTATCAGTTATAGATCTCCGGTGTCCAGGAAAAGAAAAGACGTGTCATTTCTCAATACCGTGACGAGTGGCCGAGAGTTTAGAAAATAAACTGCCGTTTTAAACTTCCAAGATATTAATAACAACACACAGCCATACGCTGTTCGCGTTAATTGAGCACTTTTGAATTCAACCTTAGAAAAATATAACTGCCCCTACGTGCATGTGTTTTAACGGGCGCGCTGATTGGCATGCGCTTAGTAAAGTTGGTAACGTAGAAGGGGGGAGTAGTTACATGTCTGAACCCCGTAACTGATTATCCCGAGTGTACTCATGCAATGTTTGACAAGTTGCAGAATAGATGAAATCATGGTCGGTGCTGTACAAGTCCAGAAGGTATAATCCATTCACGGTTACTTCACACTTTTCTGAAACCTTGCTAACGTTCTACTTTCAGGATATTCATCCGCCTCGTGCAAACTAAGCTTAACTAAGTATAAAAAATTACGCCGANTACTTTCAGGATATTCATCCGCCTCGTGCAAACTAAGCTTAACTAAGTATAAAAAATTACGCCGAAGGACAACGCGCCGAATTCGTGCGCACTCAGTTGTAGTGGAATTTTGCATAAGAACTATTTCTTACTAGGCGCTACCAACGCACATTATTCCTCACTGTTTTTACTGACATTTATTATAAATGAAATATTATAATTTATAAATGAAATAAAGGTGCCAATTCAATTTAACGAAAAATAAGCCACTTTCATGTTAATAGAGGTATAAAACGCTTGTGATGCATGGCATATTTAGGAAACAACTGAACACGCGACATACGTGGGGTGATTTTTCTAATGTTTGATTCAAAAAGTGTGAAGAAACCGCGAATAGACTATAGCACCAATGCGGACATTGCCTTTCCCTGAGCCACGCCGGTGGTTACTGATGACGCGCCAACTATTTTATAATTGGTTGTTTCTCGTGTAATGGATCTATTGGAACCCTTTCTATAGATTCCAAAATGTCACGTCACGTATTGTTAGGTATTTGTAAGTACTCTTCACACCAAAAATTTCTTCTTTTGCAACACCTGAAAGGAAAAATTAATGTACACGTTAAGGGGTTAATTTAGAATCAAAAGTGTTAGATAAAAGTTTTTGGGGTAGTGAGTGGAGAAATTTGGGCCAGCACTCGCAAGTTCTACAAATACGCGCACTTCTGCCAAACAGTGTAGTTACTCATATGGACTATTCACGGTAAAATGAGCACTTTTGAAAGCCCCTGCTTGAGATATATTTGTATGCACGTCGTGTATCCTTCCGCCTTATGTAAAATTGACATTGCGATGGGTCTCGTCACTTTATTCATGCGTCGGCCAAGTGAAACTGTGAAATTATTAGTAAAGTAATTACTTTAAAAATTTGCTCATGTTTACACTTCAGTGCATTAAAAAAAAACCAGAGAGCGAAATAAATAATTTAACTTATCACAAATGGTTACCTAACACATTTTATTCGACGATAAGACATGGAACTACTTTCACTCCATCGTTACAATATATGCAAGTATGAGAGGTGACTTTTATCTAAGGCTAATTTCAAAAGTGCTCACTTTATCACGAGCAACCTTTATACACCAAAGAACAACACTGTGGCCAAGGACACTATCAGCTTTTTGGTGGAGAAAGGCTGGATGATATGGAACTTCAGCTCTATCTATCGGCAACTGATGGAACTTGTGGTTTCCGTGACATTAGCTAAGGGATATTCAAAACTTTAGCTAAAATAATATTTTTTCTCGCATTTTGGCACTTACTTTTTTATTTAACATGCCTCGGTTATAAATTAATACGAAACATCTCCCTGAATTCAAGTACAAAGAAATGTTTATAAATTGGAAATCCTTCGAGATTCTTACTATTTAGAAATCCATACCGTATGGTCTCCAAAATCTAAAATTTTGGTACCTGAAATCGACAAAAATGTGTTGGTCCAAGCTGCTACATTGGCAGCCAATGTACCGAGTTAACAGCACTTCTTTATGGCTACCGCCAGATAGGCTTCCGATCGTAATGATTTTTCTTTTAAAACTCAAAGTTGAAACTTGGCAATACCCCCACGCAGTAGCAAGCTGGTTTGGTGAATATTGAGATGCGGTTGAGGCAAAATTCTAGTTTTTTCCGTCATGAAATTTAATTAATTCAATGGAACATTATGAAACAATGCATCCAATTTTTTGACAAGTTTGCAAAGGATTTAATTTTAAATTTCTACCGTAGTTTGCTGGTCTACCGTCATCTTTGGCGTGTGCCCTACGGTAGCATTAGATGAGCCTTTACGATGAGTCCATTAGGGCAAAATGCCGTCCACCCATTTTTTTTTTGCCAATATAGCTTCTAATAGCGGCATAAAAAAAACCTCTGCCCTTCAACTATCCCTGAGCATAAAGTATTTTACTGTGCAAGTAGCGCATCGAAAATTTAATGACGGCTCAGATAACTCCTTCGGCTTGGCGTGACGCTACGGTAGTTAAATTTTCTACGGGACTGGAAATGAATTTTCACGGTGGAGCAGGGAAAGGGAAGCACCCGACTGGACGGAACGGGTTTCCATATTTAAAGCAGCGGCAAAGCAATGCAACCGTTGAGACTGCGTGTTAGTTTCACCACTTAGAAAATTCCCCATGTAACCGCTGCATACATACATCGGTCACGTACGGAACCATCAGCTAGCTGGAGTGAACAAATGGCAGAATNATATATACTCGTGGCAGACATGGATAGAAGTAATAAATTATGAAATTTTCCGGTTGTAGGAGCACGCGTATATTAAAGCCAAAATTAAATTATCGATATTTCTCTGGACTGGCCACGTTATCAGAACCCCGGAAAATAAAAGAAAATTCTACACTATTTCGATTGAAAAAAAGTCAAGAATAGCACGGCCACTAAGACCTCACGGGCGCGAATCCAAGAGAACTTGGACAAAATCATTTATTTAATCCAAAAGACGGGGAAAAACATGGCTACTGAGAGAATCAGAAGGAATCGCATATTGTTCATAAGGTAACAAGCTGATTTGTTTATAAAACATATTATTGAAAATGTAAAATTTTTGGCTACTCGAGTTATTATATTTTTAATGTCGTCAATGCATATGTAACGTGTGCGGTATAGGTTTGATCCTTCGCATTACTGAGGAACGCCTGATCGACGTGAATGAGAGAGAATAAAAAACATATCACACAAAGAATGGCTGTGGTTGTTTTTATGATGCAATTTCTGTTTTGAATATATATTTTTTTTTAACCAGAAGTTGCAAATTTATTGAAGGTAATTATTTGATCTAATTTATTGCAATGAAACGAAGACTCCGAATGAAGAATGAATGAAGTCAAAATAAAGTGCAATGTTCATCTTTTTCAATGACTCGCTAGGATGCAATGGTTGCCAAAAACGAAATGTCTGATAGATGAAGAGCGTCAGTCAGTGATGACTTGAGAATGATTTACGTTTGCAAGCAGACTTTCTCAACAAACTTGACCACGCAAACAGTCTCGCGATAATTCTGTCCGTGTGCAACTCTCGGATAGCACAAATTTAATGCCAAGTGCCCGTTGTTTTAAAATAAAACACTCGTCAAAACCTGCTTAGCGGAAACATTATAACATTTAGTGTTTCTTAATAATACAGTCAGCGTCGCTCGCTCGCCAAATCTCTGAAACACCTTAACGATAAAAATCCGAAAGCCAAGGAATTTTACAGGAACACGTACGTCCCGAACGGTGTGAAGATTCTCCCTTCGCACTCTCGTTCGCACTCGCTCTCTCGTCCCTCGTCAGCTCTCATCATTCTCTCCACTTTCACTAAAGTCCATCATCCAATGGGCTGTTGTGGCCTACTTCTTCGCTAACTGCTCATTGCTATATGCCCGTCGTTCTCCCGTCTTGCTCTCTCGAACTCGCTCCTCCCGCTCGTCCTCAATAGTTCCTAGTTTGTTGGCCTCGGAATTTTTACTCATGGCAGGTTACTTAATGCTGTAGTGGACACCACGGGGTTTGAGACTCCCCGAAGTATTTGGTTCATCCTGACTAGACTAGCTTGGTAATTCGGTACGGGTGAGACCCCTTTTCTCGGGTATAGTCTGATTCTTGACTCGGTCTCTACAGACATATATGCCCCACATTGGGCACCATTTTAACTTGATGCTATTCCTTACCTATGGGTCCTAGAGTCCTCGGTTAATGTTTGATGGCACAGACTAAAAGATGCCTTGAAAGTTGAGGTTATCAAACAATGACTTCATCACGACTTGGTTTTGAACCGTTTATTTAACAAGAATTCATTCATACATTCCCGGAACTTTTCCGGGAGTTTATACATACTTTGCCGGCACCTTGTGCCGGGAATTTACTCATACGTTTCGACCCTGCGAGTTCTTGGCCCGATGGGTTGATTACAGTTGTCTGGCTAACATTTCCGACGCTGTGGGGGCAAAAGGTGACAGGATACGTCCCTGAGTGACGACGTTGTTACTTATCTGTACTTGTTGTGGGGTGATTGTTCCAGCAGTAGATGAGATCTGGTGAGTAAGATGGCCTTGATACCAGCCCTTTTCCAGAGGCGGTAACTTGTGTTCTGGTGAGTTAGGTGGCCATGTTACCGGCCCTCGGACTGGTTCTTGTTGGTGTGTTGCACTCAGCTGGCTTCCTCTCAACATGGTGCTCATCGTTGAAGCTCACCACTCGCTCCCCTTCGCAGAGTAGGGTTGTAACTGACTGCTTACTTCCCTACCATATCCCAGCAAGGGACCCCCGGCGGGCCCCCACCCTGGCTCTTGGCGCAGGGCTGCATTGGACTACTCCCTCTCTCATGACATGGTGCTCCTCGTTGGAGCTCACCACTCGACTCCGTCTTCTTGGTGTGTTATTGTAACTGACTGACTGGTGTCTGGTTACTGACTGACTTGAATGACTGACTGTCTGACTGACTCGCATCCCAGCATGGTGATACTACTCGTCCGAAGTAACTCTGGTAACTCTTTAACTGATTCTGTCCTGTGCCCCGAGCCCCAGGAAATTACTGGTTGTCTGTCCCGATATGGCTGACCCCTTAATGGTGTGATTCTCCTGACTACCCGCTCATCCTGGTGTGGTGGTACCAAACGCCACTCCACCTGCCGCTCGTCGCTCTGACTGTCTCTGCGAACTGGCGCGGTCGGGGGTCCGATCTCCCCGGCCTCGGTAATAGCTGCACTCACATCCTCTCTCGGCTCGCGATTCTATCTGACTGGTCGACGTAACTGATTCTCCCAGCGCGGAGTATCGCAGCCTCCGACTGCCCCGATATGACTCACCTATGGATCCGATATCACTGCCATCTCCCTTGTCTCTAAAAACGCCTTTTAAACTATCTGTATGCCCTCCCTAGATTCCTACACGTGTCTCCCTTGTTGGGGGAGGGAGGAGGAGGAAGTGCGCAGTACAAAGCACTTCATCCACATGCCCTGGTTCTTGTAGATGGAGGGAGGGGTGACCTGCACCCTAAAACTTACCCTGTCAACTCTCCTTCCGCGGCGCGTATCCACGTTGCCCCGCGGTTTGCTAAAGGGGGGATGAGTGCTCGTGGCACCACTACCAAGCTTGTCAGCCGTTTTCTCTGGCGTGAACATTTGCTAGGGGGTGCGGAAGGAGGTCCCGCGCTGCAGCGACACGTGTAACTGAGTATCCGTCCTCTGGGTTGAACTGCCCTGGCTGTCCACGTGTCCCGCGACGCGAGTCAACTTGTAGGTGCTCGCGGGTAGGATAATATGGCAGGGGAGGGAGATTGTGGCAGTGACGTTCTCTACTTACTATTTGTGCCATGCGTCAACGTAATGATGTTAAAATAATTTGTACGTACTTATAATGCGATTTTAGGAGACATGATATTTAGAAATAACTTTTCCTAAAAACTAATTTTAATCGAAAGTTGTAATGTGAAAAGTGTAGCATATATATTGGTGAATAATTAACTATGTATTTTTGGAAATGACTTTCGTTTTTGTATTTCGGTATATATAGTCTCTGTTCCAAAACACAAAGTGTTACTTGTGGCAGAATTATCGCGTTGGTCTTAGACTACCGAGGGGACTCGCATTTCATAGGTCGCGTGTTCTGGCTCGTGCGCTGCTCGTTATTTTTCCTGTCGGATTTTCCCGTCTGGCTCTGGGTGCATGCTGATAAATAAAATATTTATGTATGTTTGCAATAACCACATCAAAAGTTCGAAAATAAATTTGTGGTAGAAAAAAATTAGCAAGCATATAATTTATATTGTAAGGAAATATAAGTATATTAATTACTGAAATTTATGCTATAAACTAAAGTGGGCAACATTTTTTTTATTGCTTATCAGGCAAAAATAATCTCACTTAAAAGTACAAGAAATAAAGGCATATCCTATTACAGTAGCATAAAACCTGTAAGCATAGTAATTGTAAATGTATTCAAATCATATTTATATTAATTTAAAAAAAAAATTATAATAATTTTCTAAGTTTTTCGTCGCTGCACTGACTCAGCTGCAGACATAGCCCGTTTCTTTTTATACTTTTGAAACTAGTCATACCGCTAGACCATAAAATCAAATGTTCCAGCCGAAAACATTCTAACCATCAACACTTGACGACCACATCACACTAGTAATTTGCAAAACCCTTATCATCATGCAATACAGGCAAACCAACAAACCATACTGGCAAGTCATATCAACCATCAAACCAAAATATTTGAACCAATTATTCCAACTAACAATTCTAACAGACCATACAAACAGATAATTTCATCTGACAATACACTCTGGCCAAACTATTAGAACAAACCAACCAGACATTCCTGCGAGAAAAAAAATTAGAACCAAATACTTGTCAACCATATCATATTATATGAAAAAATCACACAAAAAAAAAACAGACGCGACCGTGTTATGAGAGAGTTTCTACCAATAATACTAACGACCTACCACCCACCATACCTGCACAAACATTTCACCCATACCATCAAGGCAATAAACCTTTACATATCTTGTAAGGCATATTCCAAGTTATTGCTTCTAATAAATGGTGTACCACACCAATAATATTGCAGTAGTTCGGAGGGCAGTCCTTTCGTACATATACTCTTTACACGCATTCAGTTATCTCTAAAAAGTCTCGCCACAACAGCAACACTGTTTTACCAACTAATGATAGGATAATATAATAAGCCGTGCATATAGACAAATGCTCAGTACTCGATTTCACACCATCAGAAGCCTGCATCACCTCAATATGATAATAACTCATACACCCAGACTACTGTCAAACTGACTCCTGCCGAGAACGAATAACATTTGTGATTTTACTTAGGTCATGCAGCTGCTTGCACATACATATTCCAGCCTACCGCCGGTAACTAGGAGGAAAGTAGTTACTTTTATTTGGTTGCATTCGAAGCATCTCAGCATTATTAATACACCATATATAAAGTTCTCGTAGAGCCTTTCCACCTTTAATCGCATATGACTTATTCGCCAAAAAAATCTTTTGACAAAGTTATCATATTTCTTTTCTAAATTAAATTCTAATTTTCACATAAATCCATGTCAATATATATTCTAAGAATGTATGTACATATAGTTAAAGTTCTTATATCATCACAGGTTACAGGTATTTGTACGTATCAAGACACTGTGTACCACCTCCTGAAAAAAATGTGTATTTGATGCTAAAATGAATAACATCTTCGATGTAGGTGTACCTAAGATAAGTCTTAATCGTTTCTCCTGAACAGTTCAATATAAGCAGATATAAAAATAAACTAATGACACAAGTTATTTGTTTACTTTAACTTAATTTTACAGGTATGTTAAAAAAACATAATAATTGTTACGCGCTCAATTTATTCTTCATTCTACCAAAAGAATTATGATGTCCGTTTTTGTAAAACAATTCCTGCTGTGAGCATTCAAGCTACACTTATTTGCATATACCACACCACAGTTATTACATGGGTAAGTCTTGTAAGCGATGGTGAAAGGACAGTTACTATCTTTATATCGTCTGACATTACAGCTGTTAGTAAATGTANGTAAGTCTTGTAAGCGATGGTGAAAGGACAGTTACTATCTTTATATCGTCTGACATTACAGCTGTTAGTAAATGTATTGCTACAATACTTGTACTCACTTCCTGATGAACAACAAACATTGCCTTTGAACTTCTTGCTGTGCCTATACAGGTTATCACTGCGGGCAAACACCGCATCGCAGTTATAGCACTGGTAAGTCTTGTGCGCAATGCTGAACATACAATGGCTACTTTCATATCGCCATGCATTACAATTTTTACTTAAAAGTATTTCCGCAGTAGTAACGTTGTTTCTGTGATGTATGTAGCGAATCTCCAAGGTCCCTTGTCTGTTGACGATGCAGTCAGTGTTGCAGATCGTAAGTCTTCAACCATCGATTCCATCTTCACACTGTATCAGCGTACGCGATCGCGGTAGATGAATGTAGTCTTGACGATCTGCTTTCCATCACACTCGACGACGGAGTAACAATCATTTTTACATTATCCTCGCTTGGATACTATTCTCTCTACGTGACAGTCTGCGTTGCCTAACTCGGATTGCCTCAGTAGATGACTGCTGGCTCTGTGCTGCATACAAAAGCATGGTTGCTGGACTGTAAAATGTCTTATCAGGTCGAACGCTGTCTATCTTGGGAAGTTGACCATTCGACCACTCATCTTCTTTACAGTCGTTCATCTTTCAGCATTGGAGTTGCCTTGTTTTTCTTTATGCAGCATGAACAAGCTCCGTGCGTATTCTGTTTACTCGAACTTTTAAGCGGTGACTGTAAGGTTTTTAACACAGCAATCTATTCATAAAATATGCAGCATTGTCGCTATAATTTAAAACACTTTTTGACGGAAGAGTAAATATCGTAAACAGAGTGATATTTGCAGCGATTTTTGCTGACTTCGACATTTTTCAACGACCACGTTTGTGTCTCCGTGGCCAAATTTTTGAAATGGCTACAAAATATCGACTTTCATTTCTATCCTGAAAACAAATATTTACACTGAAATATTCTACTTCTTTTTTTTTTTTTTTTTTTTTTNTTTTTTTTTTTTTTTTTTTTTTGTGAGAATAGGCACAACTGTTTACAGTGAAAGCCATATGATAACTGGGAGGCCCCATACCTGCGCTATATTCCTTGCTCGTTCACCCGCACCGAAAGAGCGCTGCGGTAGCGGCAAAGTACGTCCCACGGTTGTTTACTGGCGTTCTGCCGACGATTTACAAGTGCGGGATGTTTTCACTGCTTCCAAGAGTCAGCTGTGACCTTGAGTGGATCGCAGTTGCATAAGACAACTTCTGCTCAAGCCATCGCCCTGAAAGACAACTCGTTTTCAAAAGTTGAAAACTAGCCGCGGTGGCACAGCGGCTAGACGCTAGTCTCCCACCAAGGTGAACCGGGTTCAATTCCCGACGGGGTGGCTCCACGATTTTCGTTACGTTGGGAATCGTGCCGGACGATGCCGCTGGTCGGCGGGTTTCCTCGAGGATCTAATCACGTTNCTTCATTTCTCAACTCGTTTCACCCTCATCGGCTCTCAAGACTCCGATGTTAAAGTCCGCCCGAACCTCCGCCACTCCACTTCAAAAGTTGAAGTTGAGAAGTTTGTGCGTAGCGTCGCGAGGTTGCGCTTGGCTGGAAAACGACCTATGATCAGTTCGTGGCAAATTCCAACGTTTCTGAAACCTGACGGGATTTCTACTTTCCAACCGCCCACTACGAAACCTTCCGCCACATAGGAACATAGCGTTCGTAAGTAGACTATTCACGGTGAAGTGATCACGTAGGTACGAAAGCTCTGCTTATTTTATACTCTCGGCTCCTCGGTTGCGTATCTTTCCGCGTACCCATCAACACATTACCGTGTAACTTGTTTACATCAGCTGACTCGTGTAGTCACTGCATGATCAACGAATAAACATTGAGAAGTAGTAAATATTTTGATCAGCACTATAAACATGTACATTTTTAATTACAGTAAATAATATTATTTTGTGGATATTGACTGATGTTCACGATACTTTTTCTGTTAAATATATAAATTAATGCCTTTAACTGTGGTCAATACTTCCGAGGTCATAAGAAAATTTTTGCTTCGTTTAGGTTGTCAACAGAATAGCAGAAGAGTTAAAAAATTATTCTATTTCCTGTAATGAAAACAATGCGAAGGCGTATAACGGTCGCCTCTAAATTTTGTCAACAGCTGAAGTGCTCGCTCGTTATACGTGCCGTGCTAATAAGAAACGGTGTATTTACTTCTTCATTCAGAAGACAACGTGCCTTAAATAATCGTTTATTGACCTAAAAGTTATATTTATCAACATTTACGAGTAGAAATACAATGTATAAATACCTCACAAATCAATATTCTTATACAGAACTACGCACAAGTAAATGGCGTGCGTTGTTTTGCATTACAAGTAACGAAAATACTGTGGTGTCATGAAGCTTAAATTGTTCGACATAATTGATCCAAATTTTTACAGCATATTTCCACATTAATATTTGTCACTCGATGCAATTTTCGTGAAAATTCGTCGAGCCACGCAGTTTTTAAAGTACGAACACTATCATTCGCTAAGGCCTAATGTTTTACTTACGAAAAAAAAATCACTTTCCTTTTATAAAATATGAACGTAACTTCACCAGAGCGCAAATAACTTAATACCTCGCCGATGACAATGTATTCCATGAAACTGCATTCACGCGTATAATGCAGAATCTCCCCCCCCCCCTCCTTCCAATTACCAACCCTGAAGATTAGTCGTGGAAGCTAGTACTTAATGTTTGTCTCATGCAAACTAAACAGCTCGGAAAGACGTAATAAAACTGTTTAAACGTATTCCCAACACTAAAGAAATGTTTCACGTGCAGTATGGAACAACATTTGCGTGGTGTTACTGTTTCAAAGCGAGTGGCTTAACGTGTCGAGGTATTAACTCGTTCACTGGGTTTCGCTTACAGAGTAAATAACACGCACGTGTTTATTTAAGCTTTCAGAATTGCGACCCATATCGCACACTTCGAATGTTTCTTCAAGTTTATTCAAGGTTTAAAATTTATACCGGCTTAAATAGTATTAAGTATAGCAATCTTGTTCTCTCTGGCTTGGCTGTGCATGATCGGCAGTGCGTGGGAGACTAGCGCTGCCCTTCCAGGTCGGCGTATTATGTGAGGCGAGGATGGAGAAGCGACGAAATGTAATTTTGGGGGAAACGTGATTGCCCCGAGGAAACCCTACGGCGACCGAAAAAGGCGTTCCGACATGTACAAGTCCGCCTTGATAAGAGGCGAGTGGCCTGATCGCTGCACCAAACACGCGGTAACTGAGCGAAGAGATTTGGACGGCTTTTAACATCGAGATATTGAGAGCCGAAACGCGGGGTAAGGTACGCTTCTATCGTTGTGGCAATTTACATTCGGCAGTTTCCATTTTTATGTTGCCATGATCCCTGTATTAAGTGCATCAACTTATGTAGCAAAAAATATAATGTTTTGCCTTTCGTAGTATACATATTACGTTGTTATTGCATTAACATGCACATGTGCAAGGCGTCATTTTTGTAACGTTTGGTTAATGGCAAAGCCACGCATATTTGCTTTTAATCACTTTTCTGGAGAAAACTGTGTTTGATACAGTTCAGGGAGGCGGTGTGGTAAACACAATTCCTATCTACGGTATACCTGTGAATGGGGTTCCCGAATTTCTAATGATTTTATTTAGCTCGATTTTTTTTTTCGCTACCATGTTTTCTTATGACATTATTTTGAATTCTTGAAAGACCATTCGCACTTTTGAAAATGAAATTGTCTATGGGGTCTATGATGCATTACCATTCCACACCCTAGTTAGATAAGTATGGTAGGTCACTCCACAAATGACTATCAAGGTATAAAGCAGAAACGATTACATGTAATTTTATTTAAACATAAAAAGTTAGCACTCTTGGCAGAACGGAAGGTAGCAGGAAATGTTTATACTTGCTAGGGCGTTTCAGTTCGAAACCAGGTTCCTAATTCGAATACTGGCGAAGACACAAGATGTGTATGACGTTTCGGATGGGGGTTTAGTGTATTAGTGGTGCGTTAGCGATCTCCTCTCACGGCCCCCCACAATACCTTACCGGCTTTAGTGTATTTCCCANATACGGTTCAACTTGTAGTCATTAATTACAAATATTATTTCATCGAATAGAAAAATTTTGACAGCATATTTTTCGCATCATATTAAAAAACCATTTTACAGTGTACCTTGAATTATCACATGAACTTTCAGTCACACTTGTTAAATTTTCTGTTTTAGTTTATTTTATGTACGCGGCTCAAAAAAACTAAAATAAAATGACTTCGACGTACCATTATTAAAAACCAAGCGATCTATTTTTTTTTATGCGAGGAAAATATACATACGAGTAATGTCTACACGTTGGATAATGTTTCGTTGGGTAATGTTTGGTGAGCAGCGCTTATAAAGACAAGACGTTTATGAGCAACCGTTAGAGACTGTTCACGATAAAATGAGCACTTTTGAAAGTCCTGCTTAAGATCTACTTGTATGCACATTGTGTATTATTCCACTGTATGTACAATCAACTTTATCATGGGCCTGATCACTTTATTCGTGCGTCGATCATGGGGTAACTTGAATTTCTATACAAGTAATTATTATACAAATGTTTCTATTGTTACACTTATATGCATTAAAAACACAAAAAGTACAATAAAATACTTCAGTATTTCCAAATGTTTACTTAACACTTGTAATTTAACGTTGACACGTAGAACTACTTTCTCTGCGTAGTTGCCAACTTTACTGGGCGCGTGGCAGTCAGCGTGTCGGTTAAAATACACGCAGGTGGGAGTAGTGATATTTTTTAAAAGGTTGATTTCAAAAGTGTTCGCAGCCTTTAGTAAACCTGTTCCAGCTGGTATTTGACTAAACTAAGCTTCCGCTACGCAGGACGACGTAGCTTCGAAGGCGCAAGGGTACTGTGGGTGCCCGGGTTCACAAACAACCGTTACACTGCTTGATAACGCCTGCACTTCAAAGACGCCGCTGAGCAATTACGCTCCCTGGCGTTCATTTGTTCTCTCACCGCTGCGATGTTAATGTGCCCACGGTATTTCGCTTTATTGTCCCCCCCTCCCCCCTCATGAACATTCTCCAACTCCATCCAAACAGTTCAGGAATCCGATACGTGTGAGTAACTTGTGGGGAGTGTTGCCAACCGTATCCGAATGCGAGCACACGTAGAGACTAAATGTAGGTCGCGTAGCTTATTGCAGAAGGGGTGTAGTCGAATTCCAGAATGTAACCGAACTTTGGTCCGAGCTAGTGACAATTTGTTCGTAAATTATACAGTTCGATCTGGTGACAATTTTTTTCGTAACTTATGTTCTCGTACATTACATTTATTTTCTCTTTTTCCCCAACACCCTCCGGACTTTCAAATTGAAATAGTTTATTTCTCGGGAAGAAGTTTCTCGCATTACTTTAATACAACGTGTTCGTAATATTTTGAACAAAATTTGAATTTCTTATTTTAAGCGTCTAATTAAGAGAGCATGTCTAACTCCTTTAGAAATTAATGATAATTATTGAGATTAATAACAGGAACTATTATTATTAATATGGATAGTAGCGTGAAAATTATTCAAGTTTGTAGCGTACCTTAGTTGTGTTACTTGAAGCCGAACGTCCAATCGCATGTAGCCGATTTGCTGGTTTTTAGTTCGGCAATATTGCTTATGGGATGGTGATGATGAGCCATCGGCCGAACTCTTTTTCCATTTCTTTTGCACTCCCCTCCAACCGCAGCAACACTATTATGCCACTTTCTCAGAGAAACTAAATATCTTAAGGAAAATTTCCTGCTGATACACTGAAACGCGCGGTCTGTAATGGAAAAGTCTCCGTGTTTAGAAGATGCGGAACCTCTGTCCCTCGGGTACGAGCTCTGTTGAGAGAACGCGAAGTTCTCGCCGTCATGACTGCAATCATAAACACGACGATTCCTGCGACAATGACGTCACGATCACGTACACACGTGTGTTAAAACCTTAAAAGTTAGCACAGGCAGCCTGATACAAACTTCGCCGCTACTTCAAGCTCTGTATACGTTGTTCGCGGTAATTTGAGGACTTCTTAAATTAACGTTTGGTAAATGTCACCGCCTCTACCTGCATATATTTTAACGGGGGCGCCGGCTAGCTACCGTCCATTAAAGTTAGCAAAGACGCAGGGGAATTAGTTCCGTGTCTTAACGTTGAATTAAAAATGTTACAGTAAACTTTGAGAATACTGAAATAACCTATTTTCTACTGTCTGTTTTTTTATGCAAATAAGGATAAAAATTAAAATATTTACTTTTTAATAATATTACAATTTAACTTGACCGACGCATGAATAAAGTGGCGAGGCTCACTGCATTGTTAATTTTACATATAGCGTACAGGTAGAACTTGTTTACCGTGAACAACATTCACTGAACAGCCAAAAAAAAAACTGGTATAGGCGTGCGTATGCAAATAACAGAGGTATGGAACCAATCAGAGTAACGCGATGCGGTCGGCAGCTAGATCGGTTACTGCTGCTACAATGGCAGGTTATCAAGATTTAAGTGAGTTTGAACGTGGTGTTATAGTCGGCGCACGAGAGATGGGACATAGCATCTCCGAGGTAGCGATAACATTTGGATGTTCGCGTACGACCATTTCACGAGTGTACCGTGAATATCGGGAATCCGGTAAAACATCACATCTTCGACATCGCTGCGGCCGGAAAAATATCGTGAATGAACGGGACAAACGACGACTGACGAGAATCATTAAACGTGACAGACGTGTAACCCTTTCTCAAAAGGCGCAGATTGGATTTGTGGACTGCCCTGCAGGATTCATGATGTGGATTGCCTCCTGCATACCTTCAGATATTAGTCGAATCCATGCCACGTCGTCTTGCAGCATTTCTGTGTGCTCGGGAGGGGGGGGGCACATACGATATTAGGCAGGTCTACCAGTTTTTTTTTTGCTCTTCAGTGTATAACAAGAAGGTAAACTGGAAAATTTTTGAACATGACATAAGTGTTAACGTTGTCCAGTCATTACAACTTGTGCCATGGGAATATAGTTTTTAACTAGGTAGGGTGCTAGGCTTCCAAAAATTTCTTTCTTGTTCAAATAATTGCTGGGGAAATAGTTTTATTTAATTTATTCCAATTCTCAGTAAGACAGTCCGATTACAATAACACAAGAAAATTGTAAAATGCATCAATAAAATCAATGCAAAGTTCGGTGTATTGACCGAAGTTGAGTTATTTAGCACAGTTAAGTTGATACTGCAATGTTGTAATTCACAATAAATTTTACATTTGGAAATTAAGTGCCTGTTATTTTGCGAAAATATCCCGATAATGTTTTGACAGTACGTTTTGGTTACTTTAGCGCATCCATACACAGTGTACACATGTGTGTACATTAAACTACAATTATTTTGTTAATATCGACACAGATAATTCTCATGTTACTTACTGTGCAAAATAATAATCTAAGTCCCCATTTCAAGCACTCTTGACATGACGCCGAATACCACACCGTTCATTCGACTGATCTGTGAGTCTACAACAGCCTCATAACAGACTTTCAGTGACTAATAATTCAATGACTGACGTTACTGAGTTGGGTTTAGAGTGAACATCTCGGAATGCACGGCCCTAAGGATGATCCGAGTTATAGATCAGCCGGCGCCCATTCGAAGCAATAAAAAACTCACCAGAGTTTCTTCCGAGTTCTGTTAAATTCCCTCTAAAACCTCTGATGGTGACCAGCGTACATTCCAGGCTGAACAGTAGACTTATCCTGCGGACAGAGTTCTTACCCAGACAACTGTCAACGTGCCTGGCCTTACGTCGGCGTTCGGCAAACGGGGTTTTTACCGCCTGCAAGCATTATTCTTAAACTAAATGTCATACGTTGAAGCGCTCCCTCGGTAGCCACGTGACTCGTTTACGTCCGGTTTCAATCATCTGTTTATCCCAGTCACGTTTGTTCTTGGCGAAAGCTAGTTTCCTCGGGGTACTCTCGTTTCTCTCGACAGTAAATTACGTCGCTGCTCCGTCTTAAGATGTGGCTTCATGCCACGCAACAGAACCTACGGTCATATATGAGTCCCTTTTACATTAACATGTTGCCGTATGCGCTAGAGCGCATCGCCTCCCTGCCCCCACCCCTCTCTTCAAAATTCACGTATTTATTTATTTGGAGTGAAGAGTGATGAGATTTGGGCGGCTCGTGACATCGAGGTCTTGAAGAGCCGATGAGGGTGAAGCGAGGTGAGTATGGAGCAGCGCCGGAATGCAACGGCGGAGGAAACGGGAGATCCCCGAGAAAACCCGCCGACCAGCGGCATCGTCCTGTACGGTTCCCACATGCGAAGATCCAGGGGCGGCCTCGCAAGGAATTAATTTGTTCGGCCCCGTCGCAGAAATACGGAAATAAATTCTTCTTCTGGAGACCATTTCGGTTTCCGTTTTAGGGAAAGAAAACCACTTCGCAGGAGTGTTCAGCATTATGACGCCAGTTGCTCACAGAGTTCAAAAGACGTGGATCGCAGACGAAAAATCCTCGTGTTGCTTGTTTGCCATTAGTTCTAGGGCCTGGGCGCTTCCCACATGGCTTCTGTTTGTTTTTCTTCGATAAAATCAACAGTCGAGATTTCGAAGAAGCAGTCCGGGGTTGATATTTTTAGTGGCGCAAAACGGCGACGATTTCTCTCCTAAATTAGGCCACGTGGTCTCAAGAAAACTGTTCATCTTTTTTCCCGAGAGAGACCTAGTAACCATATGGAAAGTAGTGTCACGTATTTTGGCAGAATATCTTAAAAAATGAGTGATAAAACGAACACGTTATATAAATACGTGAGTCTAGGGCCTGGCGAATTAATGTTAATTGAAGCTCATCACCATAGCTCAAAAGCAGCCTATTTCATTTTTAAGTTGGCCATAAAATAAAAAGGCCATGGTCAGATTTTTAACTCCGGTCACGTTGCCTTGTCCCCCCCCCCCNCCGCTCGCTTTAGCAGACGACTTTTCGGCCACCGAGCACGGCGGCGGTTTGAACTGGCCAATAAGAAGGGATAAAACCTTTATACTTTGGTGTTTTAATTGTTTTTAGTGGTGTTTTGAGATAATTGTTAAAACAAGATTTTTTTTAGAATTTATACAAGTTGTGTGTGGTAACCTTTGGGGTGTTCTCCTTCATACACCACACTTACATAGGGTTGTTCACCGCCTCCTGACGGTGGTTTTTCTCTGCTTGAAAAAAAAAAATTTTCAAGATTAAGTATTTTGAAGAAAGAAAAACCTGAAGGGAAGGAAGGACGTATTCGCTTGTCTCATGCTTTGGAGGCTATCCGTTACACCGCGCCTAGATACAAGCGTTAACACGGAGAATCAGCCAGGGTTCTTTGTTGTTTGTCGCTTAGGTCTGCTGCGCGTGTCTACACTGTTGCATTAATCCCTCCACAATGATATTTAAACCACACCAGTAAAACACGTCACTTATCAGACTTAATACGGCTTACCCAGGTTGCAGAAGATGGATCGTTGGTAGTAACGACTTATCACACGGCAAACCGTCTTACGGATAACCGCTAGCGTGCGTAGAGGGAAAGAGTTTGAGGTTCCAAAAAAAATCTCAAAGGGCCGCTAATTATATGTGCGCTGTGTGATAGGACTTTCTACCATCCATGATTTACATTTTTTTTTTTTTTAGCAGTTGTTAATAAAACGTATATTCAACATTCACCCAAAGGTCGATGGGGGGAGGGGTAGAGTTCTCCCACAGGAAACGTTGTAATTTTGAGGTCCAAAATGTTGCCACTTAAACATTATTTTCTTAAATATTTTCTACATAGCCCATAGAAAAGTTATCATTTTTTGCATGGAAAATCTATATATAATGTTATTGTTTTATGGAATGTAGTCTTAGCCCATAACGATTTATCCTTTTAAGACCTATTCCAGAGAAACCCTATTTCGTCAAGGAGTTCACCTGCCTTATTATTGAGTGTTATTTTTGCACGTGAACAAAATGATGTGGTATGCGATGTGATAGATCAACTTCGGTAGTATAGGAACTTAATCTATTCGAATGTAACAATGTAACTTCATCAATACATTTTTGGATATAAAATATTTATACTGTGCATATAAAAATATAGTTGCCCTTTACTTAGGACGGTTCATTTTATTATAAATGTGCATAGGCGCACAGTTTTAGCAAAACTCTGAAACATTATTCAACAAAACAGTTTTAACACAAAATCACTCTGCGTATATTTATGGACTTGTATTATTACTCTTATATTCCATTCACGGTTACTTTACACTTTTCTGAAGTCCTGCTAAAGTTCTACTTCCAGGATATTCCTCCGCTTCGTGCAAACTAAGCTTAATAAAGTCTAGAAAATTACACCAAAGGACAACGCGCTGAATTCATGCGCACTCAGTTGTAATTATATTTTTCATGAGAACTATTTCTTACTGGGCACTACCAACATACAGGTTTACTCGCTGTTTTGATTCATATTTATTATATATTAAATATTCAAGTGCGTAATTAATATACGGGTAAAACTTCAATTAAACTAAAAAAGAGATACTGTCATGTTAACAGAGGTATATAACGCTTTTGATGCATGGCATATTTAGGAGATAACTAAATATGTAATACGTTGGGTGATTTTTCAAAGGTTTGATTCAAAAAGTGCTAATAAACCGCGAATAGACTATAAATCGTTATTGTTCTAAACTTGCGTTCATTTCACTGAAACACACGGACGTGACTTTCCATTTCGGAAACCTCACTTGCATAGATGACCGGGATTCGAACTGAGGTCCAGGTGGAATATCACCGATCGAGGAACTAAGTTCGGACTTCACTCGAGTCCGGAAGCTGAACGCAAAGAGCACTTTTCAAATAAAAAAAATAAACCTTTGAAAAATGTTACTGCCCCAGCCTGCATATATTTGAACAAGCACATCGACTGGCATACGCCCAGTAAAGATGGTAACGACAGGTGGAAAGTAGTTCCACGTTTTAACATTGAATTTAAAAAATGCGAGGTAAAAATTTGCGAGTGCTGATTTTATTTATTTAGCTTTATATTTTAGTGCTAAATTTAAATTAAAAAATCAGCAAATTTGTAAAGGATTTACTTTGCAAACAATTTCACAGTTTCCCTTGACGGGCGTATGATTAAAGTGATCACTCCTGTGGCACGGTTAATTTTACGTACGGCGGAAGAATACACAATGTGCATACAAGCAGAACTTTAAAAGTGCTCGGTTCACCGTGAAGAGCCTTCAGTAATTCAGGCCGCTGTTGTTTATGCGTGAGTGCGAATATGCCGGGAGGCAGGCCATACAAAGCAATTGCCTGGGGAGCCAAGCTGGGAGAAGCGTCAGTAAATTCTACTCATTTCTTTAAAACGAAATACTTTGCACATCACAGCTCGTTTCATAATCAGTGGCATTACTGTTTTTCCTACTGTAATTAAAATGTTTGCAGTTTATTTTAATTTATTTTAACTGCAAAAGCCAACAAAGCTCCCAGAGCTGTCTCCAGCATCGCCAAGATTTTTTTTTATTTTTTTTTTATTTTTTTTTTTTAAGCTGGGAAGGTAAGTGTGTTAGTCACGCAACTAAAAAATATACCCTCAGCCCAAAGCTAAAATTACCGTCATGCCCTCTATTGTCGAAAGGCACACATAGTACCGGGTTAAACACACAAATGTGTAAAACATATATTTTTTTTTTTAAGCGTACTGGAAATTAGATCTCTCGGAGTGTTTCGAAATCCTATGTCCGTAGTTGTGCTGCTTGCTAGAACTGGCAAAGAATGTACTAATATCACGCCATCAGTATGCGCATTGAAGCTATCCCTTAAATGGAGTGAAAAAAAGAGTTGTAACAGCATCCCGTTTTCAAAATGCGCTGAAGAGCTCAACATAGCACGACGGCTATGGGCTAAAGATCTTGGTATGAAGCCTCTGTTGCCGAGACTGCATGCTAATGCGAGGTGCAGTGTTCGAATCCCGGGTAATATATGAATGTACGCACCGTTTTTTAGACTAACGATTAGGCTAAGTTTGGCATGACAGCCGATACCACGCGCTCCAATCCTGGCATGCCCAGCAAAAAAAAAAAAAATCATCGTCGACGTCAAATTACACTCGCGTCACTTTCTTTTAGAGGCTCGTTCACGTGTGGAACGCCATAATACACTATATTTCAGAACACACAAGCCACACAGACAGTTACAACCTCGCCATTCTACTTACCATCTCCAATGGCTTCGGTGTCGACAAAATGCTATATCCTACTTGCTTACGTGCCGATCTACTACCTACCTGCCGTTTCACTTATACTTATGTGCACGTGCATATTCGGTGACCGCAACGTAAACTTTATGGTTGCTTTTTTTTTTTTTTTTTTTTTTGTTAATATTGGCAATAGTGGGCGGTCACAGCGGAAGCCACGCGTAGCTGACCGTAAACATTACGTACGCTCTTTCGTGCGGTATCGGCAGCTAAGCAAAACTATAGTCTACTTGCGATTTCTTCACACACTTTTTTAATCAAACCTTGTAAAAATCTCCCCGCGTATGACGCGTTTGGTTGTTTCTTACACGTGCCACGTATCACAAGCGTTTTATACGTGTGTCAACGTAGAAGTACCGTTTTTCTGGTAAATTGAAATTTCGCTCGTATTTTATCTATGAATCATATTATTTAATTTAAATTTAGTATCAATTAAAAACAGAGAGAAAATAGGTGTGTTGGTAATGCCTAGTAAGAAATAGTTCTTATGAAAGATATTATTAGACTGAGTGCGCACGGACGTGGTGTGTTGTCCCTTTCGGTGTAATTCCCTAGACTTGGGTTCTGCTTTATTTGCATGAGGCGGAGGAATATCCTGAAAGTAAAACTTCAGCAGGGCTTCAGAAAAGCTTGATTTAACCGTGAAAGCGCTCCGGCGTCCCTGTCGTGTGTTGCGAACCGAGATGAGTATGGAGCGGGCGCCGGATTGCAAGGGCGCGGGGAAACGGGAGATCCCTGAGAAAACCCGGCTGCCAATGGCATCGTCCGGCGCGATTCTCACTCGCAAAACCCCCGTGAGCGGCCAGGAATCAAACCCGGTTTGCTTTGGTGGGAGGTGAGTGCTGTAACCATTGCGCCACATAGTTGAGTGTAGGCTTCAGAAGGAACAAAGTGTGCCGTTAGCGAAGTATAACGCACTCTCTTCAAGAAATCGTCGGGAAATGAGTGACACTCGGTTACTCTCTAAAAAAAAAAAAAAAATTATCAGAGTTCACTGACCGTCTGTCGAACAACGATGAAGTTCCGTTTATTCAGTCACTACCGCGTCAGAGAAGCGTTCATTATTTTTTCCCGAAACCTGCAAGCACAAACTAGAATTCGTATGTGCTGACGTTATTGAAACTTTACTGTGAAACTGTTTGTAATAGTATAAATGAACGCCATATCCTTAAAATGATGGTAACCTGGCCACTTTGTGTTTATTTGTATATATTTTTCATAACTCACTGTTAATATTTAATGTTGAAATTCAAGCCTCGTTACTGCAGAATTCCTCGAACCAGCACGGAATGATTTCACTATGTATTTTGTCGTGCGAAACTTGAATAGAATAAAGAATGAGTTAATTTTACAGTTATAGATGCAACGTAAACGACCTGTGCAAAAATACTGTGGACAGCCCTTGTTTTCAAATATTTGATTTGAAAAGTAAGTTACGTTAAAACAAAAATAAATCCAAGGTGGAAGGGATACTAACCGCTTAAGTTCCTACTGTCCTAATACGTTTCCCATCAACAGCTCCACGATGATTGATTTCTATCAGTTGACCCAGGGCAGCGTCCTGTCTTCCAGGCCGTTCGCCACGCCGCACGTCCACCGCATCAACTGGCACCAGTGTGCCCTCAGTGCCGCGCTAAGGGTAGTGCGAGAGCAGGAGAGTGCAGAGTAGTGCCGCGCAACTTCATACCACACCCCACCAGCGGGCGGGCGACGGTGTGATATGGCGGACTCGGCACTCATTAACTATAGGGCAATTTAAGATCAAATAATTAAAAGCAAAAGAAAGACACACCAGGCGTGTGGGCGCTCGAAGACGCCTCTATAAGTGTTTCAATGCTTTAATTATGTTTATTTGAAAATTCACTTATTTTTCACCTCAGTTGTAATAAAATAATTATTTTTAATAAAAATTACCATAAATATTAAAGTTATTATAATTATTAATATTCTCTTTAACGATAAAGAGAATATTATGTAGGGTCATCCTCGTTTCATACCATCCACATTTAAATTGTAATTGTTCACGTGCAGTGTAATAGTATGTATTCAATTATTCATGTTTTATGCAAGGGTTCGTGTCCATTTAGTTGTGCAAGTGTTTTAGTTTGACGGGAAGTAGCGCAGGGTGAGCCACGTGCCGCCATAGTCCGCGCCTCGCGAACTCGCCAGAGTCAGTCGTCGTCGGGTGTCTCAAGCGGTCGGCACGCGTCGCGTCGCGCTCCGTGTGCTTTCACGTTTTCGCGCCAATCACCTTTAGCTGCAATAGCCTGATGTAACTTACCGGAACCTGTCATCTTATTCCGCACCCGGAGACGCCACTCCTTCCCCGGGGAATAGCATCGCCCAGGGAAGCTCAACACACTAGTAATTCATTGTCGTGCACACCTGTGTACTTTCGCAGTTTTGCCTATCTGGCGGGCCGCAGGCCAGAATCCATGTAAAGTTTTCACCTAGAGTGATTTAAGTGTTTTTTTGTGCAAGAGTAATTACACGCCAGTTTTCAGACTTCGTGTTTTTCATTTCGAGCGCTGCCTTCGGGCGTTTCGGGGTCCGGGTCCCCTACAACCGGCTTTCACCGCAATTTCACGTAATGTACCTCAACAACCAGCATGCTCAAGACCTAGTTTTTTATCAGTAGAAGGCATGTGGGTCACCCTCAATAGGCCCACTTCATTCCGACGTAAGTATCAGGCGTAGGGAACACCTGGTTTTCCTGTCCAGGGGAGCTCATACAACAATTTCACCAAGGGACTGCGTACGTCCAGGCGAACGGCCCACTGTACTCTGAGATCATCATCATCAGCATCATCAGAAGGAATTGACACCGTCTGCCGACGATGTCTGCCACCTAGTCGAGTATCCAACTCAAAACCCACCTAACAATGCTTTTCACCGCCCCTCAAAACTTCCATTAACCCAACAAAGCTCAACCAACAGGCGATAAATTGACGCCCTTCCGTGGGGCATATTTCCTGCTGAAAACTCGCATTGCTCAACAATTTCCCTACGCAATGTAACAGGCTTTAGAGTCTTCGAAATCTCCCACAAATTTTAATCTTTTTTTTGTATAAAACTAAAAGCAAATAATTGTCTTTAATTAATTTCTGTAGTATATTTAGTTATTCAAATACCCAAAACACATAGACAGCAGGAGAAAACAAAATTTTCTTAAAATTAAAAAATGATGCTTTAAATGGTAGAAAGGTTAACAAAGAATACGAGTTCCGACAGTAGTGTTGCACATACAGTGACTCCAAAAAGTTTTGGACACCCATGTTTGGGAAGAATAAAAAAAACATACTCTCCGTCACCAAAAAAGTATTTGCACAATACGAGTAACAAAGAGAAACACTCTTTAATGTGCAAAAGCTGAGATATTAATATTTGGTTATCATTCAATTGGCATCTATAATGGCTTTCAACGGCATTGGCATTGATTGTACCAACCGTTGTGTTAATTCTGTGGTTCTTTTACCCCATTTGTCCAAGAGAACACTTCGAAGCTGTCCTTTGTTTGATATGGCCCTTTTTAGCACGTTCAGATTCACCATAAGCCACAAATTCTCAATAGGATTGAGATTTGGTGACTGCGGTGGTGTGTTTAGTCTTCGGGTCATGTTGTAGGTACAACAACACCTCTCGTTTTCAAAGCGTCGTTCTTGGAGTCGTGGTCTTGCTGGATATAAAAGGTACTCTCGAGACCTGACTTATGACCACCGTCCAGTAAATTACGGCGCGGTACGTCAATGTACAACAGAGCGTTCGTATTACCATCGATGAACGCCATATGTCCGACGCCTGTGGAGGTCATGCATCCCCAAACCATCACATGACCCTTCCCGTGTTTCACCGTAGGTTTCACATTTTGTCTCTGTAATTCTGCGTTTCTCTTGCACCAAACGTACGTATTTCCATCAGAGCCAAATATATTAAACTCGCATTAATCTCAAAAGATTACGGTGTTCCGAAATTCCGGAGGTTTTTCAATATACGTTTTGGCAAACTCCAAGCGCTTTTGCCGATTTCCCTTGTTAATAAAAGGTTTCTTTCTGGCGCTTCTACCGTGGAGACCAGTGGAATATAATGTGTTCCTTATAGTTTGGGCACTGACTGACCTTTTTCCCTTGATGCAATGTCAGTAGCTAAGAAAGTGGCACTTTCAGATGGTGTTTTCGTGACTTGCTGAACGATGTACCGCCGTTCTCTGCAAGTGAAGTGTTCTCGGCCTCCCTGGTCGCGGTTTGTTGTCTGCAGTTCCGGTCTCTTTGAATCTCTTTGTGACGTCCCTCACGCTGGAGAGGCACGGCGACGGCATCCGTGCTGTTCCACGATAACTCTGTCCTTCAGCGTGTGGCCGCATGATCTCATGTCGCACAGATGGAGACAGTTCCTTTTGCTCCGGACTCATAGTTGTTCCGTCACTCACACTTTCACACTGCATCTAATCGGTCATTATCTTGCCCCGATGAGTTGGTTTCCGACGCGGATAGTAATAAGATGACGTTGATTGGCCCAATCATTCAAGTGAGAGGAGGCGTGCATGTACTTTGTTGGCTGCGGTGTTGTCTCGCTTTCGCAATTTTCTAACGACAATGAAGCGACGGAAATTCACTTCGTCGATACTAAACTCATCAGAGGAAGGAATTATTATATAGCTCATCTTCATTCGCCATGGACGGTTATTTTATGAAATAAAATTAACAATAGGGGTGTACAAATACTTTTTTTTTAACCACTGTACTAAATGGCTTCTGAACAAGCCGACAGCGCCAACAGGCGATTAAAAATTCTTATATTTTCCGCAGTAAATCAGTGCTTTGAGGCAGTTCACGGTAAATCCCATGGGCAGGAACGATATATAACAGCAGCCTTGCCAAAAATGACGCACAATAGGTAAGGTAGGTACGTGAGTAGGGCTACATGTCCCGTCGACAGCGAGGTCATTAGAAACAGAGCAAGTTGTTCAGGCATCCAGGAACTGGTAGGAATCAGACATTGCATGTACTAAGGAACCACCCCAGCATACGCCTAGAGTGATTTCGGGAAGCCGTGGAAAACAGGAATCACGATGGCCGGACCCGGATTCGAACCCAGGTCCTATCGAATGCGAACGCTACCTTGCTCGGTTTCACCACAAAAAAAAATTGTAAAGCTGCTGCTACAATTTGGTTTTTTAAGTGCATCAATTTTATTATACCAGTCAGTCAGTAAGTTCTAATGGATTTTTCAATAATTATGCATTTAACATTACGGTTGTAAGCAAAGGTAATTATAACAAATATTAAGTGGAATTTTTGTTGTGCTTTAAAATAAATATTACAACTTTTACTTTTACATATTCTTTTCTGATGCACCCCAAGGTGTGAGCAGAAACTCGGTAGTAAATTTCAATTCTTTATAAAACCATTGAGTGTAAACTGATCCCGACATAACAGGTTCCCCACTCCACCCCCTTTCCGAACTATAGTCTCTTGTTGCATTTAATAATGTTTATAAAGAGTCACTATTCACCGGAAGTTAATTTTCACGTCGCTATAATTGGGACTGTTTCCTTTCAGTTCTCTAAATAATGGCGGTGACTACGTCTTTCTAATGATCACTTTCCCGTTCACACTGAATGGGGCTCCTGCCACGTGCAGAACGAGACTAATGGCTGGTAACACGTACAATATGTATGCAGAAGCACATGCAAAAGGAATGACACAGTCGCCGTGGTGTTTTAGGCTATAACATTTCTGGTACNACCATTGAGTGTAAACTGATCCCGACATAACAGGTTCCCCACTCCACCCCCTTTCCGAACTATAGTCTCTTGTTGTATTTAATAATGTTTATAAAGAGTCACTATTCACCGGAAGTGAATTTTCACGTCGCTATAATTGGGACTGTTTCCTTTCAGTTCTCTAAATAATGGCGGTGACTACGTCTTTCTAATGATCACTTTCCCGTTCACACTGAATGGGGCTCCTGCCACGTGCAGAACGAGACTAATGCTGGTAACACGTGCAATATGTATGCAGAAGCACATGCAAAAGGAATGACACAGTCGCCGTGGTGTTTTAGGCTATAACATTTCTGGTACCGTGCAGTTCTGCTTTTCGAACCCAAGGAGACGCAGTGCCACGCCAGTCATGACGGGTATTCCGATGTCCCACGCGACGTTCTAAGACCGCGGGGAAACTTACGTTTGAAACACACAGACGACCACGCGTTGCCACTTAAGGTGGCCGCCTGGTTGAAGGAATTTCGCACGTCCAAGGCTCGGAAGCTTGGGAGCGCTACGGGCGACCGAGATATGTGCATCAACTCTATCATCGTCTCTACGCGCAAAGAACTGAACTGGCGTGCAGTCTTGCCGTCGATAACGCTCCTCTATCAAACTTTCAGCGGAGACCCTACCGTTTTGTAATAATAAAAATTAAGGTTTGATGCACGTTCCCATTCCTTTTTTAATGTTTCGTGCAGGAATATTCATACCTAGAAATGACCGCGAAAACACCGCTTCAGCCATTTTCACTATAACAAAAACATGCTTCAGAGAGAAATGGAGGAACTGAAAAAACGTATAGAGAAGCGTAACGTTTCTTAAATGTTATTCGTAAGCAGACATCACTCAGACACGTTGGACGATTATTTAATAAAATGTTTTCTGCTGGAGTTCTGCACACCGTTCGCCGGTCTACCCAGGCGGCCGGCCGCCTTAACGTGTTGGTGGTGACAGAGTAGGTACTTGTAAGGCAGCGTTCCAATCATGCGGAACGCCGCACACCAAGCTTAGAGTGCAGAAAAAAAGTGCGTGCGTGTGTGCCTAGGTTTTAGTATGCAATCCATTCTCTGTTTCTTCCAACTTTCCTGAAGCCCTGCTAAATTTCTACTTCCAGGATATTCCTCCGCCGGCATTACCAACTCGCTTATTTCCTCTCCGTTTTCGTTCGTATTAACCATGAATAAAATATTATAATTTGTAAATAAAATGTAAGCAACCGTTCAAATTAGCCTAAATAAGGTACCATCATTTTAACATAAGTATAAAACGCATGTGATACATGATATATTTAGGACACAAGTATACACGTTATACATGGGGTAGTTTTTCAACGGTTTGATTTAAAAATTGTAACGAAACCGCAATTACACAATAGTCTATTCGCGGTATCTTCGCAGTTTTTCAATCAAATCTTTGACCAATCACCCCATCTATGACGTGTTTGGTTGTCTCCTGAACATGCCACGTGTCACAGGCGTTGTACACTACTGTCAACATAAAAGTATCTTATTTTTTGTTAAATTAAACTGTTACTTATATTTTAGCTACAAATTGTAATATTTCATTTCAAGTTATTATGAAAAAAACAAGAGAGAAAATAGGTGTGTTGGTAATGACCGGTAATATATAGTTCCTATGCAAAATATTACTAAACTGAATGCTCACGAAAACAGTGCGTTCGCTCTTTGGTGTGATTTTCTAAACTCGGATAAGCTTCGTTTGCGTGAGGCGGAAGAATATCCTGTAAGTAGAACTTNGCTCTTTGGTGTGATTTTCTAAACTCGGATAAGCTTCGTTTGCGTGAGGCGGAAGAATATCCTGTAAGTAGAACTTAAGCAGGGCTTCAAAAAGTTGCAAGTAACAATGAATGGATTATACTGAATTTCGTCAGTCCTATTCTCGCAGTTGACTGATAGTAGGCTATGCCCAGGTACACTGGCGTCNATGGATTATACTGAATTTCGTCAGTCCTATTCTCGCAGTTGACTGATAGTAGGCTATGCCCAGGTACACTGGCGTCTATTTCTAACTTGATCATCTGGTGTATTGGAATATGTATAGTCTTTAGCACATTTTAACTCTCACCGATCTACAGTCTGGTCCTGCCAGAATAATTATAGAGTACTTGTGTGTTTATCTTCTTGCAAAGCCCACTGCTTGCGACTACCCAGTACTGTTTGAAAAGTGATGCAGGTACTATCAGGTGGAAAATTTGCAAACTAGCCCGTCAGTATGGTGCGCGAAAGCACAAACTGTGCTTCGATTTAGGAAATGTCTCTCGGGCGGTGTCGTTTCTCAAACGACGGTATGCAGATCAAGGTCGCGGGTATTTTCCAAGGGGAGATCAGTTGGAAGAGAACCAGCTACAGACGCGAAAACCCGCCCGAGGAGAGGCGAACAGAAGAAAGGAATGAGGCATGTNGTATGCAGATCAAGGTCGCGGGTATTTTCCAAGGGGAGATCAGTTGGAAGAGAACCAGCTACAGACGCGAAAACCCGCCCGAGGAGAGGCGAACAGAAGAAAGGAATGAGGCATGTCTCCGCATATCTTCCACGCGGAGATCTGGAAAGGGATGATCTGCTTTGCGTCCACGCTGGACTTCAATCCCGTTCCATCTTTCGTCAGGGAAAGGCGGAGCAGCCACGTAAAAGAAAATGCCGGCTTTGTGTAGGACTACGGTTCTCTTCTCGAACCTTTTGAGAACTCGGGATCCTTCAGATAAATATCGATTGAAAAGAGGAAACGTTCGACTGCACCCAGTGAACAACTACGGCCTGAAAAAGGGAAAGGTCGTTGTCAACAGAATATAAAATTTTTAAATCACACTTTTTACAAGTATGAATCTTAGCCCTTGCATTTCCAGTGCTGCAAATAAGAAATATTTTGAAGTATGGCGTACTGAACTTGGTAGAAAAAAAATGTTTCGTGATCGCAATCAATAAACTGTAGACTTTGTGTTCGGTGAGAAGTGATACCGTCTATTCGCGGTTTCTTCGCAATTTTTTAATCAAACTTTTGAGAAATCACCCTGTGTACTATGACGTGTTGGGTTGCTTCTCAAATATGTCACATATTATAAGCGTTTTATACTTGCGTTAACATAAACGTACCTTACGTTTCCATAAGCTATAAGATTTCATTTTTAATCTACATTAATAAAAAACAGAGAGAAAACAGATGCATTGGTAATACGTAGTAATAAATAGTTATTATTCGAAATAATATTAAACTGAGTGTTCACGAATACGACGTGTTGCCCCTTTGGTTGTGATTTTCTAAACTCTGTTAAGCTTTTCGGCTCTCGAGACCTCGATGTAAAGAGCCCGCCTAAATCTCTTGACTCATACGCTCGGTTAAGCTTCGTTTGCACGAGGCGGAGGGATATCCTGGAAGTATTACTTTCGCAGGGCTTCGGAAAAGTTGGAAGTAACCATGATTGGACTAAAGGAACCAGTCACAATGCAGAGCAGTGGCACGGTTTACGAATATAGTAACCCTCAGGGGTGGGCACAGAGCCGCGTAGAGTACAGTACCAGTCGAACATAACCTTTCTGTGCAAAACGTAGATGATTGTCTAAAATAGACGTGAAAGAGTAAGCCGGACAAACGCGCCGGTTGCGTAGTTTTAACACACAGTGGACTTGCAATCAGGAGAACCCGGGTTCTCTTCTCAGTCCGTCTTTCGTATTTCGGTTTCTCGTAGCTTTTGCGAAATCACCACAGATGCGAATGCCGGAACAGTTCTTTTAATAGCCATAGACTTTGAACAATTCTTTCCTCGGTACTAGCATACCGTCTCCGACGACCCCGTTGTCTAGCGAGACGTTAGGCCGCACGTAAGTAAACATATCGAAGAATGGCGCGGATTTTCAAATATGCGCGGTACAACGTGACAAGAGAAGATGCAAGACACGAATTAAATGCTTCTCTTGTCATGCAGCAGCGTCGCTGACTACCGTTCAGGAGGTCGTGGGTTTGATCCAGCTGGTTTTGGAGAGGGGGAGAGAGTGCATGCTCTTCCCAGGCAAATTACTGGTGCAGTTCTTTTCATAGATACCTTTCGAATTCTGAAATTATTCCGGGTTACACCCAGTGCTTCAAAGTTTGACACATTGTGACTTATGTCGCCAAAGTTCAAAGCCAAAAAATAAAAAAAATCACCAGTGTTAGGAAAAAAGAGGGAGCGCGCTGCTCAAACACTTTAACAGCCAAGCTTATTTTTAAAAATCACTCACAAACTTCCATAACTTACCCGGTATTTAAACCAAAATCTCATTTTCCTAAATCATCTCAGAGACGTCGGCCGCTAAAGTCGACCTGTGGATAAAAAAAAAAAATCACCAGTTGACAGAAGAACTGGCAGGTCATTACGTTGTATCCAAGGAAGTGCCACTTTCCTCTTGTTTGCCAGATTCGAGCAAGCATCCGTGTGCACAACCTCCTGTCGTTTCCATATGGTCGCTAAGTAGTTCTAGAAATCCTTACCATTTCTGGTAGTTGGCGGACCAGCTTTTGGGTTGACTGGCCGAATGTTCCTGCGACATCTGTTACGACGGCGCACTGCGCTGTTTTCAAACCCGACAGTTTTCGCACCTCGATGACCGTATATTTGCGTTTTATGTATATTTGATATTATTTGTATTTTTATTATGTACTTGCGCAGTCAGTTTTGACTCGTGAGTAATTGTAGCGTGACAACATTGGACCAGGGCACGTTTGACACGTATTTCAATGGGACAAGAAGACGTGGTCCATAGTTGACTTACTTGCGTATACAACAATGGACCACACAAGAAAAATTCCCCCTCCCTCCCCTTTCTACCTGGATTTGTTTTGGCCACAGGATTACATTTTTGAGATGTGTAGTTATGCTGGATACAATTCCCAGCCCGTTATCTTAATAAAAAAAAGGGTGATTATGCTTGAAAAATATCTAAAAGTGGCACAAAGTTGTCGAGTTTTACGGTAGTAAAAATATATGGCACCATACTTTTTATAACTAACAATGGTATTACGAATTTTTGCTTGGCAATTTTTAAAGTCCCTTGTATAAAAAAAAAGTTAAACGAATTACTTTTGGTTCGAAATATTCATGTAAATTCACAGTGATGATGATTCTAAAGAATGCGTGTCAGTTTCGTCTTCCTCGCCCTCCTCTAACGCAATTTTCCGTTTCACATATAGGAGTTGAAAAAAATTCTTCAAAAATACGCAAGCAAAGGCACTGTGGAAAGGAGAAAGTTCTCTAACATGTACTAGCTCAATTCAATTGGATGTCGGTCGTATTGGATTCTCTCGTCATTCGCATCACTTTGATTAGAGAAGACTTGCAGTAGCCCCTCCACAGTTCCACTTTAATATTCGTTTCCTCGTTCCCTCTCTGAGAAGCAAAAGGATTAAAAATACTGTTTTTTCCCAGAATTTTTTTTTTTTTTCAAAACTTGTACTTTGAAAAATATCCCGGCAATTTAGTAACGAATTAAAAATAGGCTTGAGAAATCTCTGAATCTCGTAACAAAAATTAAACATACGAATATTTTTATTGTGTCTATATTTTAAAAGGTTTTCATAAACATGTGTAATTCATTAACATGTAATTTATATTAAATTCACAGAATAACTTGTTTTCAAAGCATTTTAACATTTCACAAAGTCTTACTTATAAAAAAACTTTCAATTCGTATAAAGAATTTGTTGTCCATAAATGTGGTATAAAAATTTATTTGATTTTACGCTCTCTTTTTTAATTATCTACCCCCTTTTCGCCCGAATCGGCTTTTGTGCAGTCCGTAGTTGGGAGCTGGCAGTCAGCAAAGTATGGTTCGCAATGAGCAGTAGACAAAATATTGGTATACAAAAAACTGTTGTTATTTTTTTTTTATGTTCAGAAGTCTGGACCTCTATGAGTATCTAAAACTGCATAAATATTTTAACATTCATTAAACTTTATTTACTTACAAAAGTGTTTAAATGCAAAATGTTTTAATAGGTTATTTACCTATCGTGGATTTTTATCCTGAGCTTTTAAATATAAAAAATAAATTTTAATAGTGATTCAACTATGCTTTCGTAATTCAATCTCAATGTATTTGCAAAAGCGTCAAATGCCGAAATTTATTTGGAGTGTTTACTTTAAGGTTATATTTTTGCTGTATGTTTGTAAATTTCTTCTCTCTATCTCTCTCTCTCTCTCTCTCTCTCAGGAAGAAAATGTCGGAAAATCGCGTTGCGAGTATGATGAGTTCTGATTTGCTAGCAACAACTTGCAGTTCAAGGTCAAGCTCACCGATCTGCTTGACCGTGGACAGCCGACGTCACGACTGGTGACTGCTAATCCTAGAGACCTTACTCGTAGTGTCCTTATTAAAACCACTTCTACTCGCCGTTCGCGCCCTTTCCCCTCGAATGGTTTGCCAAATCCACCAATAGGGTAGAGAAGGAGCAATAGCTATTTTATTGTTTAACGTCCAGCACCAACAAATTTACAACACCTAAAATGGGGGACTAATTTTTGAACGTTTGCTTTGTCGGTACAGACGACGGTGTGCTTGCCTTTCGCGACGCGAAAAATAAAATATCTGTTTCCCCAGTGAACAATGAGAAAGCATGACTGAGTATTTCGCTTCATCTTTGCGTCCAGACAAAAGAAGTTGAACAGGTTTTGGTGGCACGTAATCACATTACAAGTGATACTAACATTAGTAACGTTTGCGCAATAACCAGCTTAGTCAGTGTCGTTAAAAACATAAATAAGTCACCGGAGCATCTTCAACTCCAAGAAACTTACGACAAAACACAGTGACTTTGTTTCGTCCAATATAGACTAAAGTTCTGGTATAATTCTACTCATTGCATGCTCGGTGGTCCAGCCGTATTTGACCATGCTATAGCACACCGAAATAGCTTTGGAGATGTCGTGAGTTTGATACCAACAAACTGCACTGGAGGGGGTGAAACTGGCAGTTGTACGTTCCTGGAGTAGGATCATTCAGCATCTCGGAAAGTTTAACTGGCGCACTTTCGCCCTCTGGTGTCTTTTCTCAGAATTTCCTCAACAATCACAAGCCCAGCAATAAAAACACAGGTAATCATTCCATCAAGCAAACGGTAACCATAATCAGAGTAAACTTTAGTGTGAAAAAGTCTGCAGAAATCACATAAAAAATACCTTAAGTTTTCATCACATATTTTAGAATCGCATAACTTCTCTTCTTTATAGCACTGAAATTGTTGAAAAAAAAATCCTTCCGTTCATTAGCTGTAATCACACTTACAAATGTGACTTTAAATTGAAGTGGTTTACCGCCTGTAATCCAAGTGTCTTCCTAGTTCTCCTGTATATTTAGTGAATGGCCTTAGGTTGGCCCTTTGTTAGCCAGAACAAATTGAATTAGAATAAATAGCTAAATGAAACCAACCAAATTTACTCCAACATCTACTCACGAAGTAACTGAACTGTACTGCTGAAACTCTTGCCTGTTCACCCGAATCTCCACACCTGCCTTGACAGTTTTCGTGCAACCTTTTCCTCGGCATCCTCTCAACCATTTGGGAAACGTAGCACGAGAAATAATAAAACAAGTTCCTAATCTAGAAACAACTAAAGCGAAATACAAATGCGTGAAGAGAAACTGACACTTTAGTAAAAAAAAAACACAAGGAGAGAGAACTGTCAAAAACACACGAGGGAGTTCTGAGAGAGTTCTGCTGGAAAGCACTGTCAAAAACAACCACAGGACGTGGCAAGAAGTTCGGGTTTGCAGCATAAATTCACGAACACGGGTCTGCACTTTTTTACGACGAGGAGAACCTTCACGACTGAGACTGCTAATACGTTGCCCTCTTTCCAGGTCACGATATTCAGAGTTAGAGCATCAGAAAAGCTATGGCTGTGTGCGCCATTCGCATAAGCACCGTTCGGCAATAATGCGAGTTGCACCGAGAAAAATATTTTGTAGCAGACACCAAATAAATTTGCTCGAAAATTACTTGTTGGCAAATAACTGTATTTTGTTCACTCGACTAATCTGCTGTTACTCCAAACATTTGCATTCGTTCCTCTGAACCAAATAAATCACTTAAAGATAATTTCTTTAACCGAACAATTATTTGGTTGTTCCAACATAATCTACGTGTGCTTAGTGCACCCGACAATTTTACAGGTTCGATTAACAAATAGGTTTGGGTACCGTAAACATTATAATTACCATGGTAGAGTAAAATAAATATCTTGTTTGAAGTAAATGAAGAGTTTGGTTACCTGGAAAAATCTGATATCTAGTAATACAGACTTTGTTGCTACAACAGAATCATCTTGGTGTAACGGCATTTATTTTGTTGGCTCTAGGGTAATCGGGTCATTCGATTGCCTTCGCTCGAAAATACTGTTCTAGAGTTTTCTTGTAATTTCCGTAACAATAAGTATAGCAACAGTGTTTGGTTGTGCGTTCATTTATGCTTGATAATGGCAAAGACAATCCCAATGAAACAATTTATAAACTTGAGAACGCTTGTTTACGTACATGCCCTATACCAAAATGTATGTATTCCTAAACTTTACTACTAAGTCAGTAGTACTGTTAGCCGAGGTAACTAAAGTAAACAAGGTATAGCAATCGTGTGCAAATACTATGGGTTCGAAACTAGGTCGTGCTTTAATTATTATTTTTATGATAACCGATACTGTTTAAGGTGGCCGCCTAGGTAAGCCGCCGGAGGGCGTGCAGAGCTCCAGCAGAAAACTTCCAACATGTCTGAGTGAGGTCTGCTTGCGAAAATCATTTAAGAAACGTTATGCGTCTCTATGCGTTTTTCAGTTCCTCCATTTCTCTCTGAAGCATGTTTTTTGTGATAGTGAAGATGGCTCAAACGGGTGTTTTCACGGTCATTTTTAGGTATGAACATCCCGGTACAAAACACTAAAAAAGGAGTAGGGACGTGCATCAAACCTTTATTTTTATTATTACGTTATAAAATTGTAGGGTCTCCGCTGAAAGTCTCATAGAGGCACGTTATCGACGGCAAGACTGCACGCCAATTCAGTGCTTTGCGCGTAGAGGCGATGAGAGAGTTGATGCGCATGTCTCGGTCGCCCCTAGCGCTTCCACGCTTTTAGGCCTCAGATGTGCGAAACTCCTTCAACCAGGTGGCCACCTAAATTGATGTAGATCCATACAAATCTTATTTTAACCAACCAAGTTTGTGGCAACAAAGTATGAACAAGAACATAATCTGGTTTCAGTATAACAAAATATTTAATTGCTGTTATACAAACAATTATTTTGGTTGCACCAAACAAACTTTGTTTTATTCGACAAAATCTTTTTCTCGGTGCGAGCAGTTGAGTGTTTCTGGTCGACGCTTAACAGCGAGGTCTTAAGATAACTGGTGAGGGTGAAATGAGTTGCAGATTGAGATTAGTCGGACTATGAAGGCGGAATAGACGGGAGTATCCCGAGAAAACCCGCCGGTCAATGGCAACGTCCGCCACGTTTCCTACATGCAAANCCTTCCGGATAGAAAATGTTCATAAAAGCGTGTGGTCAATGAAAACCGATTAAAGTTAATTTTGTAAAAAAAAAAATTTTTTCAGATATTGTGGTATTGTGTAACTCTTTTTTGCGATATATACGTACTACTATTGTGGTGTTCCGCCTGAGGAATAGGATTAGCTTTTTTTTTCCTATCGGCATGTTGAGCATCTTTATTTTCTATGTCTGTTAGGCTGAATCTGTGCTTTATTATGAGTCATTTAGTCCAAAAACAAGGTAGACTTGGATCAAAACCTTGACCAGCCTTCAAATTAGACGTTTTCATATATATTAAGCAGTTTAATTTTTTTAAGTCCTAATTCCCTATGGGATAATGTTAAATTTTTTAATAACCGCTACTAAATACTCAGAATGCCTCTAATCAAAACTCTTATCATACAAAAATAGTTCTGTTTCTTGATCCTATAATATAACTACTTGAAACGTGTGTCGATTAAGTGAAATATAAACTATAATTTAAGTATTATGACATTTAAGAACTACTATAAAATTGTTAAAATGGTTATTTTCGTGTGGGTGGGAGGAGAGTTATTTAAATGATGACCGAGGGGCTCATTTCCTTGTATGGACCTCAAAACGGGCTTTAAATAAGGCGCATCCTCTGCAACATTTGTTCAGAATGTTAGTTAGTTGATAGTATTGTTGGTTAGAAGTTGACTGGCCACTTTTAAGTTGCTGTTTGCATTCTTTTTTATGCTCTTTGTGCATCCTTCATTCACTTTTGTCACATTTACATGGACCTATTGACTGATATTCATGACTCGCTCGAGTGACCCCGTGAGAAGTTTTACATAAAAACATATAAATACAGGATTATCCTGAAATCCAAGAATAAAATTTGTGAGCTATTTCGTTATGAAAAATGATGTCGAAAATATAATACGACCTATAGCATGACGTGGCTATTAAGGGAGAGAGACGACACTGGAAATTGGGAGTTATAATAAGTTATTTTCAGAAGGTCAGAAACTACGTGAGATGAAACAAAAACATTTGCGAATAATGGTAGCCTGATTTTACATACGCCATAAGTACATAGGTATAATTATTACGCCATTACAATCGATAAACGCCCACGAGTAACCTCTTAATTTCCTAATGACGGACAATGTTATTACCTGGCAAATGTTAACAGATGGTTAGCACTATCCACGCATTGGTCGTTTCAAATAACGTAGTTTTTAACAGTTTCCAAATAACTGATTTTAGTTCCCAGTTTTCAAGGGCGTGTCTCTCCCTTCATAATCAAGTTATGTCATAGGTCGTATTATACAGTATGTTCGGAAACTCAGTGCCTAAACTCCAGAAATAGTTTCTTTAAGCCAACAGTAACACAAAAATCCTATAAACTTATATCAGGAAACGTATTTTTATATCACATATAGCTGTGTTCAAAGTAACGGCGTACAACGACTGGGGAACAAGGGGGTGCGATCATGCGTGTAGAATACGTTGCATAGGAAGTAGGCGCGCAATGCTGCTCGTGTACTAATTTTGCGTCGCGCGCCTGCAACGTATGCAACTTGTTCTACAGACATGACAGATTCTTGTTCAGCAGGTGTTGTACGCCGCAACTTTGAACATATTTATTTTATATAAAAATATGTTTCCGGATATAAGTGTATAGAGCTTTCCTGTTAACGTTGATCCAAATAAGTTATGTCTGGAAGAGTTTGGGCACTGATTTTCCGAAGATTCTGTATGATCTACCTAATTTTCCTGGGGGGCCATGGTGGTGTAGTGGTAAGACCACTCGCCTCCCACCAAGGTGAGTCAGGTTTGATGCCCCATGAGGCCACCCCGGAATTTCCGCACATGGGAATAGTGTCTGACGATGCCGCTGGCCGGCGGGGTTTTCTCGGTAATTTCCCGTTTCCCTGCCCCATTGCATTCCGGCGCTGCTCCTTGCTCGCCTCGCTTCACCCTCGTCGGCTCTTACGACCTTGATGTTAAGGGCTGCCCAAACCTTTCCACTCCACATTCCATCTCATTTTCCATAACGAATAATCATGGACATGGAAGAGATCTGGGTGTCCTGACACCCACTGGGGTAATACGAACCCCCGCTAAATTATATATATATATATATATTCGCTTTCGAGTCACAGCGATACGGACGCCAATAACAGGCGTGCCCAGTGTCCCGTTGCCCCTACACGCAAGGCACTGAACCTGCGTAAAGTGCTTTCGTCGTTACGCTTTCCTGTTCAAATAAGATCTCTAATAGTGGGATTTCATTACAAACTATGAAAACTCACAGACTAAACTATAACTGTATGGTTTTACTTTTCTCCTAACTCTTAAAGAATTGCTTAGACAATTGTTATTTTTTATATTTTCTGGCAAAAAGTCGTATACCCAGGGTAATTATTTGCTGAGATAACGTAAACCCGCAAACAACGGATCTATACAGAAAGTGTGCCAGGACTATTAACTCTTTAACTAGTTCAGGTCATCAGATCTACTGTCGTGGGTATGTTGCACATGCGTGATACTTATGGTCGGTTTTGTACACAGCAAGGCGCCAGTGGCCAAGACTTCCTTGTGGTGAATCTGATTTGTGGAATTTTCTACGCCTCCTTGACACGAATGGCCAATGCCAATATCGTCGAGCATGGAGCACTTTGTTCGCTGGTTGCAAAACAAGTTCTGAACACAACCAAAGCTAATACCAAAAAAAAAGATTTCTTGATTGTAATACTTGAACTCAGAAATTAATGTGTCACCGAACGAGTTAAAATAGCTTTTGCTATCAGTTTATATGTTTACTTCTACTGCAACGTCGAAGATATTTTAAGTTGTGGATTCGGGATGAGGCAGGCAATACAAATCAGCGTAGGCTATGAAGAGTGGCTTCCCCACTACGGAAAGTTAAAACATTTTCTCGCCTGTCATCACGAATTATTATTAACTATCAGTAACATACCTTAAAGTTTATTTCGCTACAATGGTGTAGTATTTAATTAAATTTCTAGGTTCGATTAAAAATAATTTTGAGTTAAAGTGGTTAACTAGCTCAATTAAATTTAATTTTGGCTACAACGTTTTCAAAACAAACTGATAAACCTTAACTCGATCTTAATAAAGTGCTTTTATGAGTGTATCGTGCACTATCAGTGGCAATTAACTATTAATTACTTCCTAAGGCTGACTCTAGGTGTAATAAAATTACCAGTAGTCTTACATAAAAAAAATATTTGGGAACTAATAATATTGCATTTTATTCTACCAAAAGTTTAATAAATCTGAAATGAAAGCTCGGCCACAAAGGCCTCCTTCGCGCTTTAATGAGCGTGAACGTAGAAGCCTGGGAGGTGAGATAAAAAAAAAACTTATTTTATTAATGGATCCCCACTGGGAGAATATGCTTCCACGCCTTTGCGAATAATCTCAATAATCTCACACGTTTGTAGCCTGGACTTCGGGATCAACCTGTATATTGCTATCTCGCCAGTTCGTGCTCTAATCTGTATTAAACATTGTAAATAAAAAAAATTATGTTATCGTTTCAAAAATCACACTTTTACTAGACGTCTAGTCGTAGAACTACTTTGCATAAATCTCTGCCAGGATTACTTTAGAATTTTCCTGCCAGCGTTGAAGTGAAAATGCAGGCAGTTCCGACGATAATTTTTTTTCCCTCGAAGTTTTAAAAGTGTTCAGTTACCCGTGAAGCAGATATGCCAGCGGTAATGCGCGGTGTGTTTATAATTCCCGCTTCTCGTCCGCCAGCACCAGCTTCGCCAAACGTACACACATTNCAGCACCAGCTTCGCCAAACGTACACACATTACGGTCATTAATCACCGGACACTCGCTGACAGGTACGTGGGATTATCCGTGCAAGTAAGTCCCGTATAAAAGGAGACTCGAAAGTAAGTTCCCGCGTATAGCAGCCACAGCCGTCTGTGTGAATGCACGCGGCGGTGCTGAATGGAGCAAGATTACCAGGTTGGTCATTCCATCCCTTGAGGTCTGGGGCATGCTTGAGATACCNTTACGGTCATTAATCACCGGACACTCGCTGACAGGTACGTGGGATTATCCGTGCAAGTAAGTCCCGTATAAAAGGAAACTCGAAAGTAAGTTCCCGCGTATAGCAGCCACAGCCGTCTGTGTGAATGCACGCGGCGGTGCTGAATGGAGCAAGATTACCAGGTTGGTCATTCCATCCCTTGAGGTCTGGGGCATGCTTGAGATACCCCCGTGCTGCAGTGGCTGATGCAAGGGGTCGAATGGAGATGTGATGTAGTTATACAGCATGCCAACACACAAGGNCCCCCGTGCTGCAGTGGCTGATGCAAGGGGTCGAATGGAGATGTGATGTAGTTATACAGCATGCCAACACACAAGGGTCGGTAAAGCGCAATCATTTGCAGATTGGGAAAGTCGGAACCCTCCAACTTTTGTAGTAGAAGTCAAGCCGTAAGACGTCGTTAGATACGACGCAGTTATATAAGGTAACTTGCGGTCGACATCGGAAAGTGCTTTGCGTGACAGTATCGTCCGCTGAAAGTTTGTTGCAGTTAAGGGTGTTGGACTCCAAAAAATTAATATTTGTACTAAATATTGTTCAACTTGTGCGCATTGTGTGTGGTTACATTTTCCTAGAATAAAAAAAGTTACACTTAGCATTTTTTTTTTTNTTGTTCAACTTGTGCGCATTGTGTGTGGTTACATTTTCCTAGAATAAAAAAAGTTACACTTAGCATTTTTTTTTTTTTTATAATTTGATGTTAAATAAATTTTTTTTTCTATTTTGCTGCAGCCATACTAACAAATACTAACTAAGTTATACAAATGAAAAAATTTACACAGTTANTGTTCAACTTGTGCGCATTGTGTGTGGTTACATTTTCCTAGAATAAAAAAAGTTACACTTAGCATTTTTTTTTTTATATAATTTGATGTTAAATAATTTTTTTTTTCTATTTTGCTGCAGCCATACTAACAAATACTAACTAAGTTATACAAATGAAAAAATTTACACAGTTANTTTTTTTTTCTATTTTGCTGCAGCCATACTAACAAATACTAACTAAGTTATACAAATGAAAAAATTTACACAGTTAACTAATGCCATGGGATACCACGTGACATATATGTCATCACCAAATAACAAGGCCTCTATATGAAAAAAATAGTTAAATATAAAGAAATTTTGGGATATTTTTAACTTTTTGTTTAATGTATTAACTGTTATTTTGCGATTACATATGTGTCGCACGGTAGTTCATGACATTAGTTTACTTAGTAAATTTTTTCATTTGTATTAGTTATTATGGCTGCAGAAAAACAGCAAAAAATTTGAATTTGACATCAAGTTATTCAAAAGACATAAAGTGTAAAAAAATTTTATTCGAGAATAATGTCATCACATACAATGCGTACAAGTTAAACAATAATTTGTACAAAAATAAAATTATTAATTTTTTGGAGACAAACACCGTTAAGATTCCATGGACGAGGTGCAGACCACAGGCACAATTGCTACATCGTATACCACACGTATTTTACAGCAGTGCAGAATCCGTCTCTGCTGGACCCTATAACAATGTAGGGTCATCCTATAGGTGAATCTTGGGAAACTGATGACTGCCTGTCACTCTCGATCCGCGAGCTTCACTTGAGTGGCCCACTGCAACTTTCCAAAATAACATCGGAAAAGGCCCGTGAACATAACTGAAGTGGCCCTCAGGAGTTCGTGAAACGTACATGTGTACTGATCACAAACATTGACACTGTAGGATTTTAGTAATATATGTGTGGCTATTTGTTATAATAATTGGCTTGCATAGACATGTCAAGTATATCCTGTGGTAATGTGTCAGTAATTCATCTATGATACTCAGTGTCCTATAATATTTCTCATCTTTGAAAATTGTTATTAAAAACACAATTTTGCACTTATCAACTGCACTTGGAAATTACTANTATAATATTTCTCATCTTTGAAAATTGTTATTAAAAACACAATTTTGCACTTATCAACTGCACTTGGAAATTACTATTCTCCGCGTAGTTATCGGACTAGGAAAGGCGTTAGACGTAAATGCGTGCCGTAAACGGAGTATCTCGGACCCGGTAACTTACTCAACCAAAAAAAAATATTAATAGCGTGGCCCTCAGCACGAACTTGAGATCTGGGTTTCGGCCCCAAACAAAAAAGTTTCCCCCGCCCCTGGCTTGCAGAGTGGCGAATCATGCTACATGCTGCGGAGAGCCCATGGACGTGTGTGGGTGTGGCTATGGCCTGATGAGCGTGACACCCGGGTATTTCGCGAGTTCGAGCGGTGCTAGGATGAACTTCAGACATTCGTACTGTCTTGCTACTTTAGTGATTGGGCACTTTATCCTGTCCAGTAGGTTTTACTTGCCTGATACAGCGCCAGACAATGAACAAATGACAGCGCCTAGGGTGTATGCAATACGGTCGTGCTTAGCCTGGCCGTCAAATGAAAACTNTATAATATTTCTCATCTTTGAAAATTGTTATTAAAAACACAATTTTGCACTTATCAACTGCACTTGGAAATTACTCTTCTCCGCGTAGTTATCGGACTAGGAAAGGCGTTAGACGTAAATGCGTGCCGTAAACGGAGTATCTCGGACCCGGTAACTTACTCAACCAAAAAAAAAAAATTAATAGCGTGGCCCGCAGCACGAACTTGAGATCTGGGTTTCGGCCCCAAACAAAAAAGTTTTCCCCCGCCCCTGGCTTGTAGAGTGGCGAATCATGCTACATGCTGCGGAGAGCCCATGGACGTGTGTGGGTGTGGCTAAGGCCTGATGAGCGTGACACCCGGGTATTTCGCGAGTTCGAGCGGTGCTAGGATGAACTTCAGACATTCGTACTGTCTTGCTACTTTAGTGATTGGGCACTTTATCCTGTCCAGTAGGTTTTACTTGCCTGATACAGCACCAGACAATGAACAAATGACAGCGCCTAGGGTGTATGCAATACGGTCGTGCTTAGCCTGGCCGTCAAATGAAAACTNCCAGACAATGAACAAATGACAGCGCCTAGGGTGTATGCAATACGGTCGTGCTTAGCCTGGCCGTCAAATGAAAACTCGCGAAATTTCCCGGGTCTGTACTTATAAGACTGTATGCATTGTTCCCCCACTCTGTTGAGGTTCCGAGAAAGCGGAAAAGTGGTATTGTCTTCGCTTTTACGAGAGATGGTCTCGGCACCCCTGGTTTTAGTGCCTTGGTCCATTAAAGAGCGTGCATCACATGCCAGTTAAATCAGTGATGCAGTCTGTCAGGACTCGGAGGATTATGTAGATTCCCCGTGGACGATTTCCGATCGAGCAGAATGTAAGGTAAAGTGTTTATGGACGGTCCTAGAACTCAACATTGTTGGAAAATGAATTGATAATTCTATAAAAACTGCATTAAGATGCCCCGTTTCCCGACCATTTTGAAATGGCTTTTAAGATGAGCACTGTGCACAAATCTCTATTCCGTCCTAATAGAACCAACCTTCCGTTATTAACAAGAAACTTTGTCGCTTTGTCCTCCATCGTCCCCACGGAAAATTTCGAGTAATCGTTCGAGAACGAGCGCACTACACACACTTCTAGCATATTGGAGTTGCACGGAAATGCTGTAAGCTGATGATTCGAGGTGACCTACCGCTTGGTATCGTAAACTGGAGTGATAAACTGATATTACTCTTGCCTTTTTACTTCCATTTAAGGCGTGAGTGTGCGCGCACACAAACGCAGATGTTATAAGGCAACTGAGTTATGTCTGCTCTGATGCACGGCCTTTAGATGCCACCCTAGTTGTCGTAAGAGTCTCATTATATGCAGATGTCTCTCTTATAATTAAAAAAAAACTATGGGATAATATTTTGATGTAAATCTTTTAATAACAGAAATGAAAGTCGATAGTAGTCGAAAAATGGCGAGTCGGGGGCATCGGCGTCTGGCACGGAGCGTCGAAGCTGTTCATGCTCTGTCATTACCGGTCAGTCGGCGGCCATCTGTCCGCCATGTTGAATTTCGGTTACCTTGACCTTTGACCTTGACCCGGTAACTTTTGACCTTGCCACCACAAAATAATTAAAAAATCCCAAGAATTTATTTTAAAAATCTATTTTTAAAATGTATTGACAATTTATAAAAATGTCTCAAAAAATATTTAAAAATTAAAATTTTGAATGTTATTGTATAGAGGGGACTCGGGAAAGGAGCCGAGGCACCAACCGGTTGTCAAGTTATTACATCACCCAACCTATTTCCAGAAGACGCGAATGAATTTGTTGATAGACTCAGATATTTTGTTGCCCTTCAAAAACGCGGGTATCTCACGTACATTAAAGATATATATTTAATAATTAATAAACTGAAAAATCGGATAAATATCGAATAATGTGATGACCTGCTTTCTTCTCAAATTGTAATTACAAAAAAATAATAAATTATAACTATAAAATAATTGTTTTTTTTTTTTTGTATCTCGTATCCTTTTTTCCCGCACAACTTTAAAGTGGTGCAATGAGCACTCTACTAACAGAAAGATCTGCATAAAGAATGATAAAAGAGTTTTTAGTGTAAAAATGCATTGATAGTTGACTGCATACAAAACATTAATACTGTTGACATGTACAAATTTGGAGATAGTTGGTGGACGAATGTAATTTTTATACACTGAAGAGCCAAAAAAAACTCGTATAGGCGTGCCTATACAAATAACAGAGGTGTATGGAACCAATCACAGTAACGCGATGCGGTCGGCAGCTCCTATATAAGACAACAAGCTTCTGGCAAAGTTGCTAGATCGGTTACTGCTGCTACAATGGCAGGTTATCAAGATTTAGGTGAGTTTGAACGTGGTGTTATAGTCGGCGCACGAGAGATGAGACATAGCCGCTCCGTGGTAGCGATAAAATTTGGATTTTCACGTACGACCATTTCACGAGTGTACCGTGAATATCGGGAATCCGGTAAAACATCAAATCTTCGAAATTGCTGTAGCCGGAAAGAGATCGAGAACGAAAGGGATAAACGACGACTGACGAAAATCATTAAACGTGACAGACGTGCAGCCCTTTCTCAAATTGGCACAGATTTCAATGCCTCCTGCATACCTTCAGACATTAGTCTAGTCAATGCCACATCGTCTTGCGTCACTTCTGCGTGCTCGCGGGGGCCCTACACGATATTAGGCAGGTGTACCAGTTTTTTTTTGGCTCTTCAGTGTACATATGGGTGGTGTACAAACAGAAGGATTGATCGATGGATCGATCGAAGGATTGAAATTGATCGAAGAATTGAGAATGATTGAAGGATTGGGATTGATTGAAGGATTGGGATTGATCGAAGGATTGGCATGGGCTGCTGTGAATTGTTGAGGAAGATTGCGAAGGATTGTCGTGGATTTCTGTGGATTTCGGAGGAATATTGCGAAGGATTGGTGTGGAATGGTATGGTTTGGTGTGTGTGTTGGTGTGTGAATTGGTGAGTGGATTGCTGTGGATTGCGTAGGAGGATTGGTGAGAATTGGTGAAGATTGGTTAGGAGGATTGCTGAGGATAGGTGAGGAGGATAGCTGAGAATTGCATAGGAGGATTGGAGAGGATTTCTAAATAGGATGATTGGTGAGGATTTCTGAGGAGGAGGATTGGTGTTTGGATTTGTGTGTAGATTGCTGTGTTGATTTCAGTGTGGTGCTGACTGTGGCATGTGTGGTGCTTATTGTTGCGTGTGTAGTGCTGATTGTGGCGTGTGTGGTGCTGATTGTGGCGTGTGTAGTGCTGATTGTGGCGTGTGTGGTGATGATTGGTGTGCGTGTGGTGCAAAGTATGGTGTTAAGTGCGGTGCTAATTGCTGCGCTGATTGATGTAAAGATTGCGCAATTTATCAAACGATTTATGAGAAAACAATTATTTTAATATATATTTTTTTTAATATAGATATTTTTTATTTTTATAAAAGCTTTAGAATTTAAGGTTATCCAAGGTCATGGGCATGGTGAGATCACCCTGATATAACATGTTGGTTGGAGCCATCAATCCCATCTAGGTTTTAAAAATGTAAACAAATCAAAAACTAAAATACCAATATATCGGGTGGAGTGCATTCGATAGAATGAGCAACGGTGAAGGATTAGGGGAGGGGAATATTAATATAATGTGATTGAGTGGAGGGGGCAGTCGTCTCCTGTACATGGTGCTGTGGAACTACCGTAAATGTAGGTTTTTAATACATTTTTTAATAATTATTTTTTTATGATCTTATATTAATATTTTTTAAATATTTCTTCTTAAGTTTATAAATTATAGTTTTTATTTTTTGGAGTATTTTTTTTATTTTTTGGATTTTATGGTTATGCAAGGTCACGGGGTCAAGATCAAATATCAAGTTTAAGGTCACTTAGATTGGTTGTTTGACGTCATAGCAGTCTAAATACCGGAATGACAGAGCATGATGCCGGCTTCGGCTCCTGGCCCCTTATGTTCAAACATTCAAAATTTTAATTTTTTAATTTCTGGTTGAGGGTATTGGATCAAGGGTCATGAGTCTTGGGTCTAGGGTTTTGAGTTTTGAGCCAGTCTTGAGTCATAGATCTTGGGTATTAAGTCTTGGGTCAAGAGTTTTGAGTCTTGTGTCTTGCATCTAGGGTCTTGTGTCATAGGTATTGAGTCAAGTGTCAAGGGTTTTGGAGGAAGTTTTTGGAAATGTTATGGGATTTATATATATTTTTCGGCTTAAAGGTTATTCAAGGTCAAGATCGAAGTTCAGGGTCGAGGTTATCAACATCTAACATGGCTGACGAGATGAAAACTGGCTGACCTGGCAAGGGCCTTCGTGCCGAGAGCTTAGTCGATCCACCTGCCATCGAACCCCGGACATAAAAATGTACATCATTAAATTATATATATATATACATTGTTTGAAATTTTATAATTTTTCTGCAATTTTTTGGATTTTTTTTGGGTTCATGGTTATATATGCTCATGGTCATGTGGTCAAAGTCAAGGTCATGTGTCAAGGTCACCCGGCCAATGTTACCGAAATCCAACATGTAAGTTTTAAAAAAATTGTAATTTTATATAGATTTTAAGTAAATTTTAGAAATTTTTTTTTATATTTGGGGATTTTTTGGAATGTTAAAGATTAAAGGTCATTGTCAAGGTCTCTGGCATCCAACATGGCGGACAATGTGGCCGCCGGTCGACCGGAATGACAGAGCATGAACAGCTCCGACGCTCTGCGGCAGACGCCGATGGCCCCGACTCGCCATTTTTCTACTGTTAATATTTCGTTGCAAATTCATAAATTTAGTTATTGAAACATAAATTTGATCGTGAATAGTGTCAGATTCAGCAAAAATTGCTGTACGTAGACCTCTGTTTACTATATTTATTCTTCTGTAAAATAGTGTTTTTAACCTACAGCGACAGTGCTATATCTTTTCTGAACAGATTACTGTATTAAAACCCCAGTGTTAGGGACATCTGTTTTTCACGAAAATATTTACGCTCTGGCTATACTTCAATATTTTATTTGCACACCTGCATCTTTCCTTTTTACTATTGGCCGCCTGTCTTTGTGTAAAGACATTCTGTTACATGAGAGAGCCAATCAAAATTAAGTTACCTGGATACTGACCGTTCGTGATTGGCGGACAGAAAGCCTAACAATTCAAATGATCCATTCACGAAAGTGGTTCTGAACTAAATTATTTTCGAGCACAACTTGTTCTGAAATATTTTCGCGAAAAACAGGTGCCCCTGCCTATTTTCACCGCTTAAAATTCTGAGGAAACATAACACAAGCGAAACTTGTTTATGTCATTTTCAATCGCCATCACAATACTTCTATATAGCCAGATGAGACTTTGAAGATTTAATAGCGTTTACTTAATTCACCTTAATGCCACAGCCTGCGAGACCGTTTTCGTCATTTCAGCGCTACCAGCTCTCGGGAAACAACTTGGAATTATTTCACCACCACAGTGCAACTTCCCATAAACAGAGGCTAATTCTCAGTGGCCTGAGTGGACATGGGAATGGATAAACCCATCCCAGAGTCCTGACTCCGAACCCACGGAACTTCTTACGGAATGAGGTGAAATTTTGGTTGAAAACCAGACCAAAGTACCCAGAAAACATCGCAGAACTGTTAGTCACGTCGAGGGAAGAATGTGGCCATATTTCTGCAGTGATCTACCACAAATTCGTGGGAAATATTCATTCGAGGTTCGAGTCTATGATAGAGACGGGAACAACCCCTGACCATACTGATAGCAATACCAAAACGCGGTTGGCACACCACTAATGGTTTCCGGTGATTTAGTGACCATATAATGTAGCTATCGCCAAGTCGTCTCATCTCGTGTCATTCATTATTTCCATGTCCCGATAAGCTATCTCTCTCTCTCTCTCTTCTCCGTGTTCCACACTGCACTAATTTCTTGTAGCCTGGCTAGAGGTACTTTCCGTGTTCGAGGTTTGTAAGCGTGGCAGCGCTAAGGGCGCCACACGCACGTTAACCAGATGCCTCACCGCCTCTATGCGCAAGGTAGTAAACTGGCGTTCAACCCTTCTCAGTGGAAAACTCTGCAATGGCCGTGGAATTAATTTACACAATAATAATGTTAAAACTGTGCTACAAGTGCCTATATTTTGTATAACATTCTGTACTATCATTTATATGCCTAGAAAATAGCAAAAAGGCCATGCATAGTAATTTTCACTTCAAATATTAAGTCACACATACATAAGAGAACATTCGAGCAACTTATACTTTTGTATACATAAACAGACACCACTTAAAAATCTCGAGGGATTTTTGAATGAAGCATTTTCTCGGTAATGAAATTTGGCAACCTAGGCATACAGCCATCTTTGTGTTTCTCAAATATGCTATGTAATATTCGCCGTCTTGATCATGCACGTTTGTAAATGTTTGCGTTTCTGTGTGTACAATCCACGCGGTTTATTCAAGTTGCGTAGCTGTTTCAAACTTTGTTCTTGGGATGGCAGTTAATTTCGTGCCGTTGCGTCGTGTAGGCAAATATTTACGTAGAGACATTTCGGGGAAGCCTACCCAATACGTCCCCATGGGAATGCCAACAGATACTCATCCAGAGATTGGCGTTACGCCACTATCACAAAATCACGTGTAGAAATTTATTTTGTTTTTTTCCGAGACAACTCTCTGTCAGGATGACATACAGGCCCCTGCGTGTGAGTTATAGGACATATAATTCGCCGTGCTTAATAACATCGTGCGAGGTTACGGTTCACGAACACAATTATCAGACATCATTCGCCTAAAAGATCGGAAATATTGCAGAGGGAATATGCACTTTGTCACAAGACTACAGAAATTAATAATAAAATATCCAGCACGCTCGTACTTTATTCAGAATCGCATAACAATTATTGATGTGATATATGAATGAATAGTGCAATTCGGGAGAATGACTTGGACATTCGCCATTTCATCGTCATGGCGAATGTCCAAAAATATTCATCTAGACAATTATTGATGCCGGATTGCGTAGAAAAGGGTAAAATAAAAATTTTTCATTTTATTTTTTTATTTTTTTGTCACCTTTGATTAATGCTGTCGGCGAATGCTGAAGTTCCTTATTTTATGTGGACCAATATTTACCCAAAGCTTAAAAATATATAGTAGATTCACTACTAGTTAAAACTTCAGAAAATAATTCTTAGCTGCCTATTTTTTGTGTATCCTTCCTCTACATGTAATTATTAGCATAGTTATGGTCCTTCGACCTTCTTTCTAGTTAGTATTCATGCGGTAATAATGTCGAACTGGTGAAACTGTTACCAAAATAAGCATATTATTTTGCCAATACTTCCTACAATGTGTATAAAGAAGCCTGTAACCATTCATTTAAGAATAGTACGTTAAATATTATTACGGCAACTATAAAATGTTCACGGTTAACAGAGCACGAACGTTTCATAAAAAATAGTTTTTGGGAAAATTCACTTTCCGAAACTTCATATATTTTGACGTAAGTACTAACTGAAATACTCTTGGTACAGTTGGCAGTGAATTATAAAACATATTTCTAATTCTTACCGTCGTATTAATAGTGTGATTTTTACATTTGTGGGAGCTGAACTTAGCATATTTATGTTCGAGGCTATGTCAGTCACACTTGATGGGTGCATGAATAAAGTGAGTAGGTCTGTGACAATGTTAGTTTTGCACATGGTAGAAGGATATAAAATGAGCATGGAAGTAGATCTTGAGCAGGGCTTTCAAAAAGTTGTCAGTTAACAGTGAGCACAATATACCTGGACAGGATTATGCCGCTGCAGGGACTTCAATTCGCCTTCCGCAGAATAGATGTGAGCAAGAAACACCACTCGAAAAAAGTTGCGCTGGTGTTCCGGACAGGCCGCTTTCAACTTGCCGATAAACTGAGCAATTATTTTTACTTGTGTTTGAAAGTTTGTTTTTGGTCCCAGTTGTCATATATATTATGTATCGATCTTATTTTCTAACCCTCATGCATGTTCTTCAATGGTGTTTAAAATCGTAAACAGTAAAATTGCAGTTTTGTTCAGCGAGAAGCTGTCGTAAACGCACTTGGTCTAGTAAATACCTGTGCCCATTTAAGAGTGAAAAAAAATAAAGCTGTAATCTACAAGAATTTTTTAATTCTGTTGTCACATTTAAAATAACTAATTGTACACAGTAACAAATAGATAAATCCAGTTTAATGACAATATTACAAAACGTGTGGGTATATTTTGTTTTATCTCCAACTCCAGTGCGAAGAACACAGTCAATTAGTTTCGTCGTATGTTCGAATACAATTATAAACAAAAGATTTCACACAACTATATTTAGTTTATGAAAATTACAATCATCTATTTGATTACATAGGAAAGGGAGAAAATTCGTTACGAATGCAACACGGGCGCTACCTGAAGGCGAAAATACGTATTTGTCAAACTATGAACATTCGGTTTATGAATCTCTAGAACAAACCTTATCTCGCTGAAGGTACTGGAACCCAAATCCCTTGAGTGAAAATAGGCCCGCTAAACTCTCTAAACATACATTGACATATCCAGAAGTCATGGTATAGTGGTCTGGTATCGTGTAGGTCGTCCTCTACTTCGGCGAAGCGCAGAAACTCGTCGTGCCATCGATTCCGCGAGTGGAAGAAACACCTGTGGAGAGAAGTTGACCCACGGCGTCTGGATAGCTACCCACAACTCCCTGCTGTTTGTAGGAGCAGGATCTCGGGTGCGAATGTACCTCCACGCCCACGTCCCATGAATGCCCGATGGGGTTCATATCGGGCAAACGAGCTGGCCACAGTAGTCGTTGAAACTCTCCAGAATACTTCTTGAACCAATTCCTGACAATTGGGCGTAACGGCAGGGTGGCGCCACCAACTATTACCAACCTTTACATGCTGCTATCCTACACTGGAGGGACAAAAAAACTGGTATAGGCGTGTGTATGCAAATCACAAAGGTATGGAACCAATCAGAGTAACGCGATGTGGTCGACAGCTCCTATATAAGACAACAAGCGTCCGGCAAAGATTATAGATCGGTTACTGCTGCTGTAATGGCAGGTTATCAAGATTTAAGTGATTTTGAACCTGGTGTTATAGTTGGCGCACGAAAGATAGGACATAGCATCTCCGAGGTAGCGATAAAATTAGGATTTTCGCGTACGACCATTTCACGAGTGTGCCGTGAGTATCGGGAATCCGGTAAAACATCAAATCTTCGACAGCGCTACGCCGGGAAAAGATCGTGAACGAACGGGACAAACGACGACTGACAAGAATCATTAAACGTGACAGACGTGCAACCCTTTCTCAAATTGGCGCAGATTTCAATGCCTCCTGCATACCTTCAGACATTAGTCGAGTCAATGCCACGTCGTCTTGCGGCACTTCTGCGTGCTCGCGGGGGCCCTACACGATATTAGGCAGGTGTACCAGTTGTTTTTTGGCTCTTCAGTGTATGTCTGTCGGCACGTCAATGTATACAGACACGACCGTATTTTATTTAAATATTGATTTCAACCGTGAATGACCTGTAACGAAAACTTATTAAATCGCAGCTTGGTGGTTATAATTCAGTGGATTCAGTTAATTGAATGTAATCATTAATATTGAAAGGAAAATTTGCAGTCCAGATCTCATAAAAACTTCAGACGGTTGTACGGCGGGACTTGCAATTCACTCGGCATCCTTAGCATATAAATTATCACTGTGCATAAATGTATGCACTTGTCTGTATTTTGGAAGCGTCGCGGTGGATTCCTGGAAGCTTCGCACCAGATCGGCTGGGTTCCTCATTTCTCTCTTCGTGATCGACGTCCGGGAAAGTTGAGGTACCGCGTGCCAGAGCTGCTGGCGTTAAATTAAAATCTCAAAATTTTCAATTTAAATGATAATTTCTGAGCCTCGTCTTTTCTCCGAGGTTTCGTTTGCCCTTTCGCGATGGTGGAAATTACGAAAGCTCCCCAAATGGGTGCAGGATTAACACGGATATATTTTTTTTTATGCTATGCTGAGACACGTCTGTTATCAGGACGCCGAGTTAAAAAAAAAAGACGCTCCTGGAAGAATGTTTGCTGACGTCATTGCGCTAGAAGAACTAACAATTCTGCTAATTAGACGCCTCCACTTGTGCCAGCCTCTACTCGGCGAGTCAAACGACTGATGCAAATAAAAAAAAATATTTGGCGTGAGACCACGCGCACTGAGAAAAATGTTTTGTTGAATCAAACAAAGTTTGTTTGGCACAGCTATGTAAGTCGCTTGTATAGCGGCAGTGAAATATTTTGTTGTTGAAACCAAATTATTTTGTTGAACTTATTTGGTTACCCCAAACTGTAAGATGTGGTTGGCGCAACTAAAGAATTGTTTGGCGCTGCTTGCTTTAAACAGTTTCGGTTAATATAAAAAAAAAATTGGTAGCCCAATAGAGACTCAAACCTAAATCGTTTACGCCATAGCGCTGCGTCTTAGCAACCTCAGCTAGAGTGATAATTGAAAAAAAATAGGAATGTTTATAATTTAAAATACTGGGCAACGTGCAGATATAAATATTTCAAGTTTTACAGATTACTTTCTAGTTTTCTGTTGAATTTGTTTCATTAGGATTTTTATACCATTACTAGCTAATCCTGCCACGCGTTGCTGTGGCATAAAAGATTTTGGTTCTATTCATTTCTGTGAAATTAATTGAAAGAAGTACATGTATTTTCAAAATATATATTATTGAAGTACTTGTTTGTATACAATGTTTTTAGTTTTACCATCTTCCGCGCGTATGAATAAGTTGTGTGGTTTTCCTACTCTAGGACACGACACATACAATTGGCTGTGAGAAAAACATTCTGTTTCTAAATCTGTTCCGTACATTTGCAATGACTGCCCTTGAGCTTTATTTATTGTATTTGCAAATGCCAACCTTACTGGAAACTGTGTTCTTTTAAAGTGAAAGGGAATTTCTGATGGAGTAAATGGAATTCAGGGAAGAAGCACATCTTCTCTTTTGAACGCACCTTTCAAGATGGTAGCTTCTATAGTATTACCCATATTATTTTTTATTGCAGGGCGTGTGCCGTTGCAAAGTTTTGTTGGATTGATGTTACGAAGTAAAATGACTGGCACTCCTATTTTCAATTTTAATAAATGTGGATGCAATCCTGGAACATCAAACGAATTTAGAAATTCTGGCGGATAATTTACCGCTTCATTTTCGTGTAATGTTACATCCACAGATTTGTATGTGACATGTTCGCTTGTCGATAAGTATCGACATATATATTAGTATCAATATATCAAGCATTGACGTACTTATAAGTATCGATATATCGTTATATATATAAGTATTGATATATCGATATATCGGTATACAGATAAGTATCGATATATGGATATATCGTTTTTATATAGATAGATCTGTTGCTAGGTTGCGACTTTACATTGTTGACATTGCATTGTTACGTTGCATTGTTGACTAAGGCGCTTCCTGACGGGAAAGCATGGTAAAAAGTAACTTTTTGCAGATTTTAGTAGCTTTGCAGGTAATACAGATAAAAAAGAAAGGTGTGCAAACACTAGTGGGAACGAAAGGAAGGTTTATAAAAAAACAATGAAAATCGGTTGATTTTTTCGGAAGTTACATGCGTCCGAACAAACGGACACAAGGTGTATATATATAAATATATATATAGATTGAGCATCAGCAAATACACCAACAAACGCTGTTGCTATCCTAACTTTCGCAAAAATGGCGAAGAAACTCTCGAGCTGTATTTTCGATCGAAGGCAATCCAATGAGTGGACAAACATGTATATATGCATACTAAATATTTTGTTGGCAGTCCAATTTTTTTTTTTATATAAAACAGTGGTTTTGTTTTATAGCAACCGTGTATTTTGATAGATGAACAAAAATCAATTTTGTGGCTTTTTAAGTTTTGTTTACTCAACAAAATATTTTGTTGGCCGGAACAAACATTTCGTTCATTCATTTTGTGAGGCGTTCCTGGGATGTTTTACATAAGATTAAATCGATTAAATGTATATAAACACATTTCTTGTTAGTGCTACTGCAATGATCTGAATGTAGTAAAAACGTAAGTGTAAACAAACGAGTTATCATGCGACTCGTTAAACTTCGCAACCAACAATCGTTGTCAATTACTCGCTAAATGCAGCCACAACGAGATAATCTTTCCCCTGATTGGACAGAATGGTTTTGATCAAGCCTTTGTGAGATGTTTCCTAGTGGTCCAGATCGATCAAGGACGTGTCAAGGACTATAATGGATCAATGATAATGTCAGCGTGGGTAAAAAATTATCAGTTAGATTACAATTTAAAACATTCAAAATAGAGAGGGCTGATTGCAAAAAGGATTCTCGTGTAAAACATGTGTAATTGTGCATCACCGCGCCATTTTAAAAAATTCGCTCACAGTGTCGGATTTAGACATACTTTCGCACTAAGCGGTTTGGTTANATCCGGGCTTCATCTCTTTCCGTAATAAGAAAAAGTTTAAAAATGTATAAAGAAATAAATTTTACACTACAAAAACAAACAGAACCATTTCCATACATGAATGCGCGGCATCTTACTTAACGGTAGTTCCCGTCTCAGTTTCTCCTGTGCGAAGTTGCTGATAACGTCGTCGTGTTCTAGTTTATGAAATATGTTCGCTCTGGCGTAAAGAATGTAAATAGCATTCAATCTGTCTTGGCCTACGATTGACCGGAGGTAGTCGCTAATTCTCCTTGGTACTAGTGTGAAGCCGAGTGTTCTTGTTAAGAAAGTTGTTTACGTAAACATCCACCCAGCCCGTGCCGTTCCTGTAGAAGCTGCCGCCATTTGCAACTGCGTATATCGGTCCTGTGCACTCATTACAACCTGATTATGGTTTACAGACTTCCCAGAATGACACGTCAAAACTACGTATTACACCTTTATTAAAAAAAACATTGTATTTTGCTGAAACCCAGTATCGTTAAATTTCGTGCTTTGTTTCTTATGACTGGCAAGTTTCACTCACGCATAAGACGTTGCATAGAATTCATAATGGCATAGGCCTTCCACGTATAAGCCAGCGTTTTCGAAAGACCTGTTACGACTTGCTTTAATACGAAGTTGCCATTACTATCGACCCGCTGACTTTATTCTGCGTCGATGGACCCGCTGACTTTATTCTGCGTCGATGAAGTTTAGACTTACCGTCTAATTGTTGACGACCTAAATATTTAATTAANTAAGACGTTGCATAGAATTCATAATGGCATAGGCCTTCCACGTATAAGCCAGCGTTTTCGAAAGACCTGTTACGATTTGCTTTAATACGAAGTTGCCATTACTATCGACCCGCTGACTTTATTCTGCGTCGATGAAGTTTAGACTTACCGTCTAATTGTTGACGACCTAAATATTTAATTAATATGTTAGGGTTAACTATTCTGTGCAGAAAACAAACGAACAGTAAAATAAATTCAGTGTCCACAAACGTAAGACATCGTTTCAATACAAGGCGTCGATNATATGTTAGGGTTAACTATTCTGTGCAGAAAACAAACGAACAGTAAAATAAATTCAGTGTCCACAAACGTAAGACATCGTTTCAATACAAGGCGTCGATGGACAGTCGTAGCCGTAGCTACTACAGTAAGCATGCGCGTGTAACAACGATCTACTTACTCTTCAATCGCCTTAAGGCCCCCGCCTACCTTGAGCTGTTTTGCCGCGTTTGAGGCCGAGAGGCGCAGGTACGATAAGGACTACTATGGCTGGCGCTGCATAGCCACTAAGCGCAGGGCTGTGAACTGACGGGCAGTGTTCTCGTCGAGTATGGGACTTTCAGCGGTGGCCCTATTATTTTATTGGTGGAAAGTCTGTAGGAAGTTTCATTGCAGTGTCCTTGAGTAGTTTTGTAGGTNTTTTTTTTTTTTTTTTTTTTTTTTTTTGCCATTTTGTAGTACTCAAAAATGGCGCTTCTGATGTGCGTGGCGTCTTGAAAGCACTCAACAGCCCTCGTCTGGAGTGCGTGTTCTTTTCGTGCACTAGCATATTGGACGTGCGCTTGATAACTTCGCAGAAAAACCGTGAATTTTTAATACTCTGTTAAGAAGTTCAAGCGCCACGTAGGCGGGAGCCTTAAGGGCTCCGCCTGCCTGCATCGATTTTCTCATTTTTGGCAGCGAATAGCGGGAGCTATAAGGATCAGACTGGCGCGCGCTACAAGAGCGCCATCGCCTCTACGCGCGAGGGCTCTGAACTGGCGTGCGGTGTTCTCGTGGTGCTGCGTGCACCCATGGGACTACATTTTTACTGATGAAAAGTTTGTAGCAAAGTTCGATGCAGACTCGTGTCGTAGTTTGGCTCGTGTCTGGATAGTATTTTTTTAAGACACGGCAGTCTGAAAAAAAAAACCGTTTTTAACTCTATCGGAGAGCTCCAAAATAATATCTACAGCATGCGTGGTAATTTTGAAGTACCGTTCTGTCCTCGTCTGGAGTGTGACGTCTTCCCGTAGGTAAACTTACTAGGGGCACGTTTAAAATAGTTTCGTCGAAAAAAAACAGGATTCCAAACACTCTGCAACGCGGTTCGAGCTCCAGGCAGGCAGTAGCCAATCAGAGCCCTGTCTGCGGCGATGAGCGTAAAGTGCGTTGGAACCACCGCATGCGTTGTGTTTGTCGGCGTCGGCCGACGTCGACGAAGAAGATGGAAGCTTTTGTGAACATTGAATCTTCCATACTTGCATGGTAGGTTAGTGATAAATTGTAAGCGATGAATATTATTAAGTACGAATGCCCCGCGAATAGTAATATCAAAGAAATATTACGTCGCGATGTTTCCTTTCGTGAAATATGTTAAGCAAACATTCCTGTTGTCGTTTTTCAGATTCGTTTATAGGTGTTTGTGTCTTTGTGCATTAAATAAACCAATAGCAATATCCGTTTTTGTTTTGTAAATTTTGCTATTAATATTTTATTTTATTTTTAGATGGATAGGTTATATATAGTACTTAAATAATTGCGGAGATGTAGACTTGATGTTTATAGCTTAATAGAACAAAATGACATCAGACAGCAGCACGGTCTGCAACGGCGACTGTGGCCGACATTCTAGCGTCTACCTGGAACTTTTTCCCACGTTTAGGCCGAGAAGCGCGGGAGCGATAAGGGCGACACTGCCACGCGCATCAAGTACGCCATCGCCGCTAAGCGCAAGTCTCTGAACTGGCGTGTAGTGTTCTCGTCGTGCTGCGTGTACCTATGGGACTTTCAGCGGTGACCATATAATTTTATTAGTGGGAAGTCTTTAGGAAGGTTCAGTGCAGGCCCCTATAGTAGTTTTGTATGTATCTGATGCGTGCATTTTGAGCTGCAGCGCCTTGGAAAGGCCGTTTTTAGCGGTTTTGGAGTACTCTAAATTGATGTTTCTAACGTAGGTGACATTTTGAAAGTACTTAACAGCTCTCGTCTGAAGTGTGTGTTCTTTTCGTAGATCAGCAAGTTGGACGCACGCTTAATAGTTTCGTTGAAAATCGTGTATTTGGAACACACTGCAACGCAGTTCAAGCGCCAGGTAGACGGGCGCCTTAATAGAAGGGCGTGACTTTCGAAGTAGCATCACTGGAAACCTGCCCTCTGCGCTGTCCCGCTGCTGCAACTCTGCCCATTCCGTCTAGCTGTAACACTGGCAATTGTTTTTAATAGAGCACTGCGTCATTTTTCATTCTGAGGAATGAATTGTGTTTATAAATATCATCCGAATACAGATCGGCGAGTTGTAATAAACAAAGCATACGTGCCACTGTCTCAGAATTGCTGTGTCTTTTGAAAAGCGCGAATTTTTGAGGATGTTTGTTCTAACCAAGTAAACAGTATTTTCATGTGCATATTTGTTTAAATACCTGGCAGCATTAAAATTTTAAAAGACAGCGCTGATTACTACGACTTAAAAAACATTAGTCCGAAAGTAAAATTATTTAACTACAACCATCTTCTGATACTTGTAATACATTTTGCGTGAGATGTTAATAAGTGGATAAGAAGAAATAATAAAGCCTTAAAATTAAAAAATATATGTATGTATTTATATTATATTCATATGACATTCTTGGTTACCATAATTTCACCACCCTTTTAAAACTAACCGATATTTAGCGGGAAAACATGTAGTAACATGCTGCCTGAATATATGAATTGACATATGTACTCAGAAAATAAAATAAAGGATGATATAATAGGTTACGTTGAAAATATAGAGTATAAATATTAAAGCAAAAAATACATTTCTATTTTTTCTTTTTATTATGGAGAAAGTTTTACAGTTGTGTGCGTATTGGAGAGAAGGCGTTCACTCTACAGAGCTGAAACATTGATCTCTGCCAGTAAATCAGTCATTGTGAATTCAGTCAATACGCTACTGCTGACTGATGAATTGATGTAAAATCAAAATTTAATAATTGTATTTCATCCGCTGCAGCAGTCAGAGGATCTTAAGTAATTCCAGGAAAATCGTTTGTGCTGGCCAGCTGTCAAACATATAAAGTCGTTATACAGTCGCTTTAAGGAATTATTTAAATTCATACGGATGATCCACACTTCCACGATCGACAACCCTGTAAACGTATATTTTTTGGAAGAACAACGTTCCTTCACAAAACCCTAAGTCATATATACGAACACTGGCGGTGGAAGGTGTTCGTCATTTAGTGGTCAAGGGTCAAGACTAAAAAAAAAAGTATTTTAAATTAAAATTAACACCAGCAAGTATCACAATATCACAGAAAAAATTTTACTAACCTATTGAAGCTTACTCAAAATTTGCGTTGTATTATATATATATATATATATATATATATATATATATACACGTTTTTTATTTCAACGTCATCATTGATATCGTTTATTAACAAATATCGGATCATGCGAATTCTAGAAATACTGCACGATTCTACTAGAAGCATATTTGAAAATAATACTCTGATTTGTCTTTTGGGTACGGTATTAATTTAACAACAAAAGTAGTAATTTAAGTACTGGTTTATGATATTATTCCTTCTAAGTAACTGACCCTTATAGCATACAGCAGATTATTAGGGGGTCGTATGACCCCCTTGACCCACTGTTTCTGCCGCCCATGCGAGGACTTAAATCTCTTTCCCTGTAACTGTAAGTCAGGAAGCCTTAACTGTATGTGTTCTTAGTTATCATAAAAAATAACCTACGATCTGTTAATATTGTCGGGTTTGGAGTGTGCTTGTATATATATTTTTTTGAAATATTTATACTAAAACCGTTAAATGTAATTATTGCTCTTTAAGGGCGTTGGCTACGACAACTTTTGTTATTTTATATTTGTATCGCATATTTTTCATGATGTGACTACTTTTCCTCGGATGAATTTTTTCAGATCACGTGGTTTTTGCAAAATGACATGCCAAAGTAAAAATGTTACTGTTTTTGATATGTACAAATAAAATAAACCAAATTTATTTGCAAAATGATTAACAAGAGCAGCTAAAATTTCTTGTCATAACTCATTTTAAGGCATGCTTAGCAAAAGTTATTTTACTAAAATTCAGGAGCAGCCACAAACCAGAAATATGCAATAATTTCATTTTTTTTTTTTAGCAATTTTTTTATTACAAAATAATTTCCTTGAACAATTTTATAGATAGCTAGAAGCAGCTCTTCGCATCTTCTTTCAGTGTGATTATCTTATTTCTGTACGTAAGTTAGTTTTCGCTATTTGTACATTTCAAAAACAGTAAAATTGTGATTTCGACATGTAATTATACAAAAATTATTTGCTCGATTTTTTTGGCGAGGAAATTGTAATTAATAATAACGTTTAAAAGTTAAACATTATGTGGTAAAAATATAAAATAACGCATTTTTTCGTGGCAAAGCCCTTATATGTTTATAGAAGGGCGTTCGTTGTACTACCTAAAGGGTATGATATATATATATAGTTTTCGCCACAGTTTTATATTAGAATAAAATATTGCTTATAAAGCAAATTTTAATCAACCTGATATTAACTGCAAACAATATGCTTTAATTCGTATTAGCCTTTTGAGTTAAGTATCTGGATTACAAGTTTAATGTTTTATTAAACCGCAAATACGTTTACTTTTTTTTTACAGAACGATTGAGCTCTAGGAATCAATATGTTTGAGATATTTGCTATAGATATCGCACATAAGTCAGTCTGTTCGGTCAGGTATTGTAATTTTGCACATAGTAACAGTAAAATAAGTAAAGTGAAAATGTAAAACTAATACTACAGAGTTCATAAATTCAGTATCTCCGCACAGCAGTCGGACACGTAACATGATGTACTGAGGAGTGGAAACCAGAGAAATTGCTATTAGAATATTTTCTTGATTTGTACACTGTCAAAAATTTTCCTTAATACGGAATGATTTGCAAAAAAAAAGTTTTATTGGCGGAAATGAGTTAAGGGCAAATCAGGAAAAATATTCTTAAATACAAACTGTAGACTTTTATACTCACTGTATTTTTGTCAGAAAAAATCACACTTTTTGGACAAGGAAAACAATTGAATGTTTTGATGGAAGTAAACAGAAATATGTTTTTAAGCTAAAAATCTATACTCAGTTCGTAAAACAATAGCGCAAACCTACATCAGCGTCCCTTATTTGTGCACGTTCTATGGTTTTAAAAAACTGCAAGGTCCGGTTGCATTATACTCTAAGTGATGTTTATACCTACTGTTTTGTGAACTCTAACAAACAGTACACGACCCGAATACGAGGGGCTCGGGGAAAGAACTCCGACATCATGCAATACTTGATTTCCTCGAGTGGGTAAGGTAATTCTAAATTGTTTTTAGCTTCAATCACGCAATCTAGACAGGATATACATACATATGAGCTCCGCTATGATAAATGTAAGTAGTTAATTATTCTCTTTTTTTATAGAAATCGCTTCCTCCTGTTATTTCACGGTGTTGCCTGTCCGCTCAAAGCTCCAGATAGCCCAGTCATATTAGGGGTTTCACCTCGGAATGAAAGATAATAAGCTGTAAATTGGTATAAGCCTTTGTTTTGTCGTTCTTAATGTTATCTCAAAAGTCACTAATGTTATCGTGTCCGCGTCTTAAGATATTGAAGGTCAAAGGTCATAAAAATCGGTTTTTCGCGAATATCTCGCTTTTTATTGCTTAAATAAGATTTGCACTTATTATAAAAGTTGTAGAATATAAAATTCTCTACAACTTCTGTTTGAACTTTTTTTTCATACGATCAACCGTTTCTGCGGTAGACCGCAAAGAGTGCGCCGCGCACAGTCATATATGGTCTAATGCAAGGTCAAGCGTGAGTTACGGTTATCAGTACGTTGGATAAAGTTAATTATTTACTAAAAAAGTATAATTATTAAACAATGCCCATTATTTATGTACTAATTATAAATTATTTATATTTAATTAAAATAAGTGACTTAATTATTTATATTTAACTATAGTATATTAATAATTCTGGAATGTATATTTTAGTTATATTTTAATTTAAAAAGCCAGTAAGGGAATATATTTTATACATATATTTATTTGTCATTAAATAAAGCTTATTATACATTTATTGAAATGTGAGTTCAAATATTAAAAGAATGTTTGTTGATTTTAATTANAGCTTATTATACATTTATTGAAATGTGAGTTCAAATATTAAAAGAATGTTTGTTGATTTTAATTATAATAAAATTGTAAATGGAAGCTAGTTATCTTCTTCTTCTTCGTCATCTTCTTCTTGTTGTCGCTCGAAAATGTTTAATTCATTGTCATAATCCTCATTATCGGTCATAGTCATCTCCAAACCTTCCAGAATTTCAGGCGGTCTACCGCAGAAACTGTTGATCGTATGAAAAAAAAATTCAAACAAAAGTTGTAGAGAATTTTATATTTTACAACTTTTATAATAAGTGCAAATCTTATTTAAGCAATAAAAAGCGAGATATTCGCGAAAAACCGATTTTTATGACCTTTGACCTTCAATATCTTAAGACGCGGACACGATAACATTGGTGACTTTTGAGACAACATTAAGAACGACAAAACAAAGGCTTATACCAATTTACAGCTTATTATCTTTCATTCCGAGGTTGACCCCTTTTTTTACCTAATATGACTGGGCTACGACCCGTACGTTCGTCTTTCACCGATGACAACTCGGGGTTTATCTCAACAAGGACACTGCATCGTCTGCAGCACAGCATTCAAAGCTACATCATTATTTATTTAATACCGGGGGAGTGTTTAGACAAGCGTTCTCGGATGGTCTTAGGTTCGATTCTGGCTGCCTGCAGAGACAATGGGTTTTCCGAAAGTCGTTCTCTGTCTCCATTCCTGGCAAAAAAAAAAAACCTATACAGTTCCTAATACGAACGTCAATTTTGTCGTCCAAAATACTGGGATCCTTTTCAGTGTGGGTGCTTGAAAGTAAATAAAGACGGCTACTATTTATTGTCACATTTATCTAATTTGTGAAGTTTAGCTTAAAGTACCTTCACTTTCACTTAACCTATTTGTAAAAATTTGTCACGATACAAAACTATTTTTTTTCCCACTTGAATTCAGTTATTTCCTTCCATTAAAAAAGTTGCCAACTAGTCTGTATCGACTTTGTTGTTGGATCGCTAGATTTGTCCTCTCAGATAGAAACCCCATCGGGTTGCAGGTTTGGAACTATTTTTGGTCGCGATTTCCTTTGTTGGTAGAAAGGCGGAGATTTGCCCTTGCACGAGGGTTTACTTCCCAGAATTCGTTTCGTTATTTCTCCCGTCTCTTCTTTCAAACCCTGGCCTCGCATTAACCTGGGCCATTTTTTCAGGTTAACAGAGCAAAAGTCATGTCTTCTCTCGGTACAACGATGGCCATTAAAGATAACGACCCCATTTTATTCAAGTAGAGAAGCCTTTGAATTTTTTTTTTTCGTGTATATCCGTGGGCCGGAAGAGAAACCACTTTTTCCTCATTCACCTCTCTCTCCTTTCCCCGACAAGACGCATCAGTGACCTCATATATTCATTCCAAGCCGAGTGTCGTTTGCCGAGGTTGGTATTGCTGAACTGTGAAATTCCAAAGACTGGTTTGATTTCTAGTTCATTTCTGCAATACGTTTTGCAATGATTCTCCTTTGACGTGCATTTTTTATTTTTTATTTTCAAATCAAGTATTCTGGTGTACACTGTAAGTTTTATACAAACAAAAAAAACTTGCTTTTATAACGACCGTATCACGTGTAACTCAGTACTTTTAAAACTGCCCTTTGAAAAAAAAAATGCTGGCGTATATTTTGACAGGCGCGTCGACTGGCGTGCTTTCTGTAAAAAATTTTAAGGAGGTAGAAAAAGTAGTTCCATGACTTAACCTCGTATTTGTGGAATGATGTTCAAATTTGGGGACAATGAATTTATAAAATTTATGGCCTGTCTGTTTTATACGCTTTAGCGAATTTGAGTAAGGATTGGCGCATATCAGTAACATATTTACGTTCGTAAAGATATAACATTTACACTTTACTACAACGTGCATCAAATCATCGGGTCCGTGGTAATGTTGACTTTACACGCAGCGGTATGATATAAAATGAGGGATAAATTAGAGTTTGAGCAGTGCTTTTATAAGTGTCCAGTTAACCGAGAGCAATATAAATAACGCGCTGACGACCTTAGGCTCTTAAGGGTACTTGCTTATCAGCTGGCAGCTGCAAAATTTAAATAATAAATCCCATGTTAAGGAAATTTCGTCTCAGTGCGCTAATTTTAAAGATTGGCGTTCCAAACTAAATGTATTCTACGAAAATGTTTTGAGAAATATTCCCTACAGCGGAGGTGTTTCCATAACGTGAATAGCGTGTTCGCAAGGAATTTTTTAAATTTATGTTTTACAAAAAAAGTACATACTGCCTGTCTATATTGAAAATATACGCTCGTAAGGATCTTCTCCTGAAAAATTCTCAAAAAATTAAATTTTTTTTAAAACGGCTATTTTTAAAATTAACGAACTGAGGCGAAATTTCCTTAACATGGGATTTCCTATTAAAATTTTGCAGCTGCCAGCCGGTAGGGAACGCCCGTAAGAACCTGTGGCATCAACTTGAAGATGGAAAACGTGTCCCGCTTGAACGAATAGGCACAAAGAGTATAGAACAAGGTTGTGTTGAATAAAATAAAATTTGTTTGGCGCAATTAAATGGAGTATTTGTATTTACAGGAGAAATTATAAATGTTAATGTTTAAGCCAAATAAATCCGTCGTTCTGATTCGGCTGTCCCATGTGGACAACATTTGATTGGCGCAACTCGCCATTTTTACGATTGTGGGTACTTATTTTCCGAAAGAGTCGCTTTAGCGATCTAGACCAAAGACGTGATTAACGGGCTAGTAATATTTTTTATGTTCACAAGTAATCAAATAACGCTAACTATGTAGGTATTATTTCAAGTTTTCCATCCTTGTTTTTTTAGTTTTCTGTTGAATTTGTTCAATTGGGATTGTTGGTACATAAATAAACAAGACAACTAGCACTGATACTATACTAATTTTCACCAAAAATATAAGCAAACTCTGGAGCTATATACTCAAGGCAAATGACTGGATTAATCTACACTGATGATAGAAAAAAAACTGGTACACCTGCCTAATATGGTATAGCCGCCCCCCCCCCCC
>NQII01000412.1:349199-375458 GCA_002778355.1 Clitarchus hookeri
CAAAACGAGCTTGCAGAAGTGCCGCAAGATGACATGGCATGGACTCGACTAATGTCTGAAGGTATGCAGGAGGCAATTTAACCCCATGAATCCTGCAGGGCAGTCCACAAATCCAAGCTGCTCCAATTTGAGAAAGGGTTGTACGTCTGTCACGTTTAATGATTCTCGTCAGTCGTCGTTTGTCCCGTTTTCTCACGATCTTTTTCCTGCCGCAGCGATGTCGAAGATGTGATGTTTTACCGGATTCCCGTTATTCACGGTACACTCGTGAAATGGTCGTACGCGAACATCCAAATGTTATCGCTACCTCAGAGATGCTATGTCCCATCTCTCGTGCACCGATTATAACACCAGGTCCAAACTCACTTAAATCTTGATAACCTGCCTTTGTAGCAGCAGTAACCAATCTAGCTGCCGACCGCATCGCGTTACCTTGATTGGTTCCATACCTCTGTTATTTGCATATGCACGCCTAAACCAGTTTTTTTTTTTTTGCTCTTCAGTTTATATCTAACTTAATTTATACTGGTACAGTACCCAGCTTATATTGCTGAGGCCGAACATTTGGCACAAATATGCCTAATCATTGTCTATCATATTTTGCTCCATTTAACCAAAGAAAGTATTCGTTTGACTCTATGATGGCATTTGTTAAGTTCACGGTTACTAAACTGATTAGTTTAACGTACTTCTAGGATATGTAGTTGGGGAGCATAAATAATGAAACACATATTAAACGTTTCCGAATCTAACTAATGAAAGTTAACTAGTTTTTGTGTTTTTGTGGTCAAAAAAATTATTTAAGAGCATGAGTCGCCCATATGTTATCAGTTTATATACGTATGTATTTGACAAACGTTCAGTCACAGTTTATCGATGTAACTAAAGTTTGTCCTCTATACAACAATTCACGGCAAGTTTTTTGCTTTGAAAAAAAAGACGTTACTGATATAGTTTATTAGTCTACTTTCCTCTACGTGCATGCAAATTGTTTTTAATGAAGTTCTTAAAAGCTTAGATAGTAGGTAGGCCTTGACATCTCGTTGACAGAAATTTTATTATAGATTAAACTATAAAAATATGCAACAGTACTGTACTGAGACAACTACAAATACATGCGTGCCTTATCCGGGATTCAAACCCTGAAAACCTGGTACCATAAGCTAGCGTGCATGCAATCAAATGTGTTACGAAGGATGTAATCAGTCTTATGTTTTGAATGATAGAGTTTACTAACCTAAAATATTCAAGGGCTTTCATTTCGAAAATAACTGTTTAAGTTACTTAAAACATATAATTTTGTATTGCCTACCGAAACAATACATATTTGAAGAATTTGGTGGAGTGAGTGAGTGAGCGAGTGAGCGAGTGAGTGAAGAGATTTGGGCAGCACTTAACAGCGCGGTCTTGAGAGCCGACGAGGGTGAAGTGAGGTGAGTATGGAGCAGCGCCGGAATGAAAGGGTGGGGGAACGGGAGATCCCCGAGAAAACCCGGCAACCAACGGCATCGTCCGGCACGATTCCCACTTGCAAAAATTCGGAGTGAATCGGCCGGGGATTGAACCCGGTTCGTCTTGGTGGGAGGCGAAATTTGGTGGAAATCGATTTATTGGTCTCTGAGATATGGCATATATACTTTATTTCCTTGTTTCATGGTCTCTTAAAAAATTGCCTGAAAATAAATTATGAGTACGATTGTTCTAATTGACACTGTCAGGAAAAAAAATTTGGCTGGATTTGGTTAAATGGTTGAATAGGTATAACAAATTTATCAAAATATTTTCATGGCAGACATTTTGGAAAACAGTGATGGATCCCACTTAAATCATGTATGTTTAAATGACCTTCTTTAGCACTAATAGTGAAAAATATTTTGTGCAAATTATTTGAATTATTCCGCATTTATGATAAAAGGTTCCATTTTCTTACCTGGCACAATTTTTCAAAAAGGCCAGCAAAAGAAGATCTATGTATGCATTTCTGATGATTCTAAAGAATACTAGTAGTGTACAAAATTTGGTTAAATATTGTTTAATTTATATTTACTATTTATATTACTGCCATTAAAAAAAGCCTATCGCACCTAAAACATGTTAGTTTACATATCCTACCGTAGCCCGTAGCACTACTTGAATGGAAAATTTGGTGGGAATCGGTTTATAGGTCCTCGATATATAGCATAAAACATAAATTTTTTTTACTGTGACGATCTCCATTAATGGAGGACAAAAAGTTTTTATATTGTAGCATTCGTTTATTGTCATAGTTACAGTATACAAAGTTAATTAAAATCGGTTACACAGTTTCGCAAATATAGAACACTAAGCTAAAGTGTTATTTTAGCCGCCGTTCTGAAATTTTTGTCTGGAAAACTTAAAACATACAAATTAATATGGCCTACCTACCACGGTACAACTTCTTCACCAAATGTGGTGGGAATCGTTTGATTGTTTCCCAAGATATGACATAAAATTGTATTTTTCACATGAGGCTATTTTTCAAAATGGCGGCGAAATGTGTTTTTTATGGACAAATTTGGTGGTTATAATAGATGATGCCAGAATACAAAGTTAAGGGGAAAATTGTTTCGTAGTTTCGTAGATAAAACATACTAAAAATATTTTATAGGCACAATTTTGAAAATACGTGTCTGACCCACTAAAAACATATTAATTTTCATAGACTGCCGAATTTCTATTAGTTTGCCAAATGTGGTGGGAATCTGTTGGTTTTCTACGTAGATGTGACATAAAGAATTTAATTTGTCATGTGATTCTAACTTACAAAGCGGCGGACATAAGAGTTTATGTGGACACATTTGATTGTTTTAATATCTACTGCCATCATACAAATTAAGTTAGAATTAATAACATAGTTTCGATGATATAACATACTAAACTAAACTGGCTAGTTGGGCACAATTTTTATAATTAGTGACTAAACTACTTTAAACAAACTAGTTTACCGCATCTGCTGTAGCACTACTTGTTTCCCAAATTTGGTAGAAATTGGTTCAATATTTCCCGAGATATGACATAAATACTTTATTTATTCGTGTGGCGCTATCTTCCGCAATTGAGGGCAAAAGTGGCTAGGTGCTATCATTTATGATACTTCCGATAGATACTTTCAGCATACAAAATTTAGTCGAAATTTGTTCAAATGGTATGGTAGATATACCAAATAAACCTAAAAATATTTGTATGGTGGCCATTTTGAAAATTGCTGCCTAATCAATTAAAATACCATGCGTTTACATGGCCTACCACAGTATCACTTACTTGCCAAATTTTACGAGAATTGGTTCAGTAATTTTCGAGATATCGCGTAAAGGCTTTTTTCGTGTGGTGTTGTGGTGCTATCGTCCAAAATAGCAGACGAACATCGCCATTTTAAAAGAAAACACCCAACGTGGTCTAAAATTACAAGTCAGCTGTCCTTACAACATACTATATGTGTATCGAGTTTATTGAAATTCGGTTCACGCGTTCAAACGTTTTTAGGGTGGGACACACACTAGCGCGCGCGCGGACACACCGACAGCAAAGTGATCTCATAAGTCTTTCTCTCCTTCTGAAATTCGGTTAAGAAGGCGTCTGGAATTGCACGAAAACACGCTCAGTTTTATTGAGTTCGCTGATCCCATCCAGACTTAACTTCTTCCGGTTTCTTTCCATATGCATACGTAGCTTGTCCCTCTCAATTTTGTATTCCAATCAACTTACAGCTTCCAGTTTTATGACGCCATTCTTGTTGAACACGTTTTGGGAGATTTTTTTTTAGAGAAAAAACGCAGTTAGTATGCGCCAAATTTTCTCAAAAACAAAAAAAAATAGTTTAGTAAGCTAAATTTTGTAGGTTTAAGATTTCTTTTATTTTTTTGAATCCAGTAAAAAAGACAAGTTAGGATAAATTCCCCAAAATAGGCACATGATACTGGAATCACGAAATAAGTGAATTAATTCGAGATAAACCAGCTTACGTAAGGATAATGGATTTGCAAAATAATGAACAGTTTATAATATATTATCCAATAAATTTGGTAATAGTAAAATCGAGTAAGAAAAATAGTTCAGTGTTATAGAGTACGATCTAAAAGGAAGGCAAGGTAAGACAAATAAACCAATAACTTATTTAAACAAAGTAGGTAAAATTAGATCTAATATTGTAAAATAATTGATTGCATTATTTTTAACACACATTGGAATAGCAAAGAAAAAACGAACAAAATCAAGCTGGAGCTATACAACAAGCAAATTTGAAAATACGATAATAGTACCATATCTTGACGTCGTATCGAATGGTGGCAGTTGGAAGATGCTTATTTTTGATTTTGCATGCATTATAGTAATAATTGTGCTATATGTAAATTAAATTTGTTTCTAAGTATATTGCAATGTCAGTCGAATGAAGCGTGAATACTACCCACCATGTACATGGCAGTGTTGATTATCGCGAGCGCCAGAAAAAAACTTCAAAGTATGCCAGTCAACCAACCGCGAACCAGACTAATGTGATGTTACGTGGACGTGAGAAAACAACATAAACCCGACAGCTCCAGGCCATCAAGGTTTCCACGGCGCGAGCTGACCGCGCCATTTAAATTCTGCTATGTCGGGGACGTACTTGGTAGGACGCCAGCCGAGTTGAACCCCGAGCGAAACATGCGAAATTAAACCGAGCGTGAAAAGTTTTCGTGTTTAATATAATTACAAACTCCGGTCCGACCAGGCCGTTAACGGAGGAAACAGAAACCGTCGGGAGTTGTGCACTCTCATTCCCCACGCGCGCGGGTGCGCTAACACACACGAACACACACACACGCGCACACACGCGCACACACACGCACACGCACGCACGCACACACGCTTACGCGCACACACACACGCACAGTACCGACACTCTTCCCTCGCCTATTACTGCTAGAGGTCCTTCTTTACCACGGCTCAAGCCGGCATCATTAATTATTCCTCACTGTTTCATCAAGCGACGTAGCAAAATTTGTTGTTTGCCAAGTCGTTAAGCTAATAAAGCGTGTGAATACACTCTCCTTTGATGAGCACATGTGCGATTTGCAAATATTTCCTTATTTCCTCGATGGCTTAGGTCGTTCGTTCAGTTGATGAATTATTGTGCGCGACGTTTGAATTTGGGGTGCTAATATGTTTGCGATAAGGTTGTTTCTGCCATGAAATAGGTCAAATCAGAAGTTTATATCACTGAAAAAAAATGTGAGTTTTCATAAAGGTCAATTTTAAAATGCCAAAAAAAGAAAAGAAAAAAAAGTGATAGGAGTTAGAGTCCCAAATCCAAGTTGATACCTATCCCCATCATTCCTCTTGCACTCTCTGAAATTTGGGACTTCTTCTCTTCAAAACTCCACGAGAGGAAGTAACGAAGGAGTTGCGTTTTATGGGGATCAAATTTTTACCGTGACGCTATTTTCGAACCTGTTGAGGTACATGGGTGAAATACGGTCCGGGAACACCTCCAAAAAATATATCTCCGTTTTACACACATACTCGATATATTACTACTAGAAATTATGTTTTTGGACAATACTAATAAGCTCCTGCAGGTTAACTTCTATATAAAACGACACTTTATATTCTGCCACAAATGCCGACTGTTGCCTAAACTGTTACAGCTTTTTAAACCATTTTTTTTGTATCCTTTCTCAAACCCACCACTATAATATTTCATTGCTTATTTTCACTTTGTCTTCTCCCTCTTTCCATGCACCTATTCCCATTTTTAAATTATTCCGTTGTCATTCGTATAGACTGTTCACGGTTAACTGAGCACTTTTGATACCAACCGTTGAAAAATGTCACTTTTCCTACCTAGATATGTTTTAACGAAGACATTGAGTGGCGTGCGCCCATTAAAGATGGTAACGTGGGAGGGAAATTAGTTCCACGTTTTAACACTGAATTAAAAGTGTTAGGTTAACAATTGTGAAGACTTAAATGATACATTTTTTACTTCCTGCTTTTTTTTAACGCATAGAAATGTAGGAATGAGTAAAAGTGTGGGAATATTTACTTTTCTAATAATTTCACAGTTTATCTTGACCGTCGCATGAATGAGTGATCAGGTCCCACGGTAATGTTAATTTTTCATATAATTGAAGAATACACAATGTGCATAGAATTAGATCTTAACCATATATTTAAAAATTGCTCAGTTTACCGTGAACAAACTATAAACGGTTTCCACTACGGGCTGTATATTTCTAACGTGCTCTACCTTTCTTGACCACTTTCCTTTCCTTTACCACCCTCCCTTTCCCTTCCACCTTAGCCACCCCATCCCTTTTAAATGTCCCTTCGCCACCTCCCTCCGGATCGTTTTCAGCTGCCAGCTTCATATTTCTCACATACCTCGCCCTTCTTGCTAGCTCTAATTTTCATTATATCTCTATCCCTTCTCGCTTCACGTGTAACATTTTGCGTGTCCTTTTTCACTTAATTTCAACCATTGAAAGGAGTGTCTGTCTGATACTGCAAGTATGTTTTATTTTAAAAAATGACTGGTCTGCTTTTTGCGATTCCATTGTCCAGACAGCAGAACTTCGCGACCCCGTTTCTTTATTCCCATTGGCCAGTCTGAGTTCTGCTCCTCCCTGTGCTAAATTTCCGAGACGACTGATGCAAAAGGCTGACGCAACTGAGCAATAAAGGCCTGTTAGACGACGATGAATGCTGTTCACGATAAAATCAGCCCTTTTAAAATCAACCTCTGGAAAATATCACTGTCCATAACTACACGTACGCTACCGTATACACTGGCCAGGTAGGCTCCCGGTTAAGTTGCCAGGGATTTAATAAAAAATAGTTCTGAGACTTGACGTTCTATTGAAAGTGTAATATGTATATTTATGGCTTCTGAAGTCAGTATTTCTCGTTTTGTGTACGTAATAGCATGAATTTGCGTATTTCCTAAAAATTCCATGGTTTCCACGTGGAGGGTGCATGAATAAAGTGAGATGGTCCATTGCAATGTTAGTATTACATATGGTGTAAGGATACACAATGAGAAGGAACATAGATCGCGAGCAGGGCTTTGGAAAGTGTTCAAATAACCATGAACATTCTATAAAAATATCGACACGTCCTGCCTTCAGCCAGGGCTGGCGCTATTTGCTGTTCGGGCCAGCATCGAACCTTCGATGCGCCAAAATGTCGCAAAAACAAAAAACTTAATATATATATATATATATATATATATATATATATTTTTTGTAAGCCAGATTTTGCATGTCTAAGATCCTCATTTTTTTTAAATTGTGAATCCTATTAAAAAGAGAATCGTTCGTTATAAATAAGAAGAAAATTCCCCAAAAGAGGACTAAGATACTCGAATCACGAATTTATTCCAGATAAACACGCTTACCTAAATATTATGGCTTTCCCAAATAATTAACCCTTCAGAGTACATTATATAATAAATTCGTCAACAGTAGAAAAGAAAGACAGTATCGAAGGTTGGATGATTTGTGGTGAGATATGACTGTAGCGGAGGAACGGTGGCTGAAGGGCTAAGGTGAAGTCGGGAGTACCTCGATAAAACCCGCCGGCCGACGTCAACGGCCTGCACCTTTTTCCCCACTGGCGAATATCCGGATGATAAACTTCTGGGAATCGAATCCAGTTCACTGTGGTACGGAGGCGGAAGCTGTATCAGATTATTTACGGTTTAACGAACTCTTTAGAATTGTATTTCAGCCCATTGCATACCCTCCGTCACATGCACGAATAAAGATTACTATGGACGTAATGACTGCCATTCAAATACGCTAATATCTCAAATACACCAGAAATACTTTAAGGTGAGTGCAGCATGAAAATATGAGCTCAAATGCCCCTAACACAAAACAAATTACTTATTTTACTCTAGATTCACTTGCATAAGTCAAAATACCACTGTAGACAAGCGGGGAAAAATTTTCCGGCCCTCCTATTCATTGTGTCTGTGGCTACAAACTTTTTCCGCCCAAGCACTTTTAATTACTTCCAGAAATCACGAATGCCCGTCGGAGCCAAATGTATCCACCAAGGAATGCAATGTAGCGAGAACGGCACGTAAAATGGGAAGTGAGTTATCTTAGCATGACCTTAGAAAAGAATGCCAGTAGAGTCAGTGATCAATGTATATCCGGAAATATTTTTCTGCAGGCTGTAGATTAAGTTTCAGTGGAAAAGTTGTGACAGCAATACATAGAAAGGATTGATGTAACCGGAACGAGGCGAGTCAAGTAACTTGAGGCGGATTCACATGTTCGCAGATAGCGAAGAAACCACAGAGCATCATGTTATGATTTTAACATTTTGTTCATATTTATCCTTAACGGGGATATAGGGGCGTAATAAGTTATTGATAAGAGTGATGTAATGAACACTATGTAAAATAGGTTTATTTAACATTAAGGTTGTACAATATTATTTAATATAAATATGTTTTAATATGAACCGGGGAAGGGGAGGGAGCTATACTAATACACTAAAATATTAAATTATGTTAAATTATGAAGATTTAACCAGCCACGTTCTGAGTAAAGCCTTATTAGAGAGTCCCCACCTAGTTCATGATTTCGGAGGCTGATTAAGATGGCGCAATTCGATAGCCGGACACACCCGTCTTCAGTGGTCTTCTCGTTCCAATGGCCCGACGGCAAAAGACACCGCCCACGGACCACACTGTCCTATATCGGCTGCGTTGTCCCCGTTTACTGGCCGGTGGAGGGGGTTTCTGTGGTTTTCGATTTCATAACTAATTTCAGCGATCACGGCCCGTGTCCTGGATTAATAAGTGGAGGTGTTATCAGGCAGGCCGCTCAGCTAAGGGCCTGACCACAACGCGTAACAACCAACAGCCAATTAAAGAGCGTTATCCGCGTTGAAGACGTGAGCCGATCTTATTTTTCTAGCAAACAATTCCACTATTACCCACAATCCACTGCATGGCGTTTAAGGTGACCAAAATACTTACCATCGAAGACGTATTGAGGTTATGGCTAGGTTCACGATCAATTTCGTGTACATAAGAGAACTCTGCATATAATCTTACTAATATTATAAATGCCAAAGTCTGTATGTGTGTGTGTGTGTGTTTGTTACCATTCAGCTCCATAACGGCTGAACGGATTTTGATGAAATTTGTTATATAGGTACTTTAGGATCTGGAATAGGACATAGGATACCTTTTATCCCAGAAAACTGTACGGCTCCTGTGTAATAACAACAAAACGTAACTCTGCAACGGCTGGGAACGTGACCGAAATATGTTTTTCCTCTGGTGTCAGAGTTTGTCAGGCCACCCAAGGACCTCTGAAATGGCTTAATGACTGCTATCAATCGATAACAACCGGGTCCGAATATTTAACGTACCCTCCGAAGCCCGGAAGCGCTCAAATGTTGTGCCGCTGGGAATGTTGCGTATCTTTGGTGATAGATTAAGATCCCTCAGCCAAGCGCAAAAAGTACCTAGGTACACATATTTCTAAAGCTACAACTTGATGAAACCCACGTTTTGATTTTCATACATCAACGCTGGAAAGCGGAAATGTGGTAACTACGCGATAGTTTCGCAGATACACTCCAAAAACATTACCCTACTTCTTGACTATCGAGTAAAACAATATTTCCTTCCTTTTGGGTTCCCGTAATCAGTTAAAAACCTAGGCCAGCACGGTATTATATTATAATTCTGTTTTCACATAAATGAATTGTCTTTTCCCAATTTATTAATTAGTGTATCACTGTAAAACTCAATGGTGTCCGGGCGAAGCTGGGCCGGTTCGCTAGTGTGATCATAAAAGTATATCTCATTGTGACTGTATTGGTCTTTATGTTCAACCAGTCACATGCGACTAGAAGTTAACTTGATTTTGAAAGAACAGTGATTTTTCATTATTAATTGAGTAACGTAGTTTCGAATTACATATTTTTTTAATGTTCAAAGTAAAATTAAAATAAAATTTTCGTTGCAAACAACTTTTTTTAATAAATACAATAATTTGTATTTTATTATTCTTAGAATCCGCTTACCTATCGAATGAAGGAGCGTTTTTGTTATTATAAATTCCGTTTTTATTTTTTAAAAGCTACAGAAAATTCCACCGTAAGGTCTGGCTACAAACAGTAATTAGAGCGAATGAGCAAGAGCGAAGAGAATTAGAGTCTTAAGAGCAGATGGTGGGAGGCAAGTAATCTGTCCACTTCACCACCAGCGGCCCCTATAAGATAGTCCTGAGGTGCTCGGGACTGTATAAGATACGGGAATTTATGCGGAGAAATACTTAAGAAGCGCAGCTACGTACAGCGAGACAAACGTTGCGAGAATCCACGCCAAGTCAACGTCTTGCACATAAAGGCGACGAGGATCTCTCTGGCGGGCGTTCCATCGTCGCCCTTAACGCTCCAGTGCCTCGAAAGCGCAAAATAGCACCCGATGGGTGAGTGGGCGGGGTCGTTAAAGACCACTCGAACGCTGCAACATCCACGGCAATAAACGTGGAAATGATTTCACTTACGTCCGTGGCTCAGAGCGAGGGAAATTGCTTCGCTACATTTTTATGAAATTTCTTTGAAGTCGCACTTTGTTTGTCTTCCGTTTCACTAAATATGCAAATTTGGATGTCGACTTACTCTCTCCCACCCAAATCTGTGTATGTGCGTGTGTGTGCGTGTGTGTGTGGGCGAGAGTTTGAAAGCTCCTGAATTTGTCCTGCACTCGAACGACGTTTCCTCTTTCAGTCCCCGATCAGAAATTTCTTTATAATTAACGAGGCTTCATAGTAAAATGGTAAAATGTCAGCTCGCGCGCAGCAGTGCTAGAAGAAGTTTGCTACGGGTTCGTTTCCAAGAGACTACATGAACTTGTGTCTCGGAAAATCAACATCAGAAAGAGTTAAGTATTCTCTAACGTAACGAACAGAAACTAATTGGACTATTCATGACTCTATGCAATTTCATACTCTTCCCTTTGAAGCCGTGAAAGCATCCAAAAGTCTCTTATATTTCTTATCAGGTTTTATATTTGCGTGAAACATCAATTGGTATACGTATAAACATAGGAAAAGAGCAGTATTATTTCAATATTAAATACACTTTTGAAAACATTGATTTATTATATTATAGAAAAAATTTAAATTGACGTAATCTTAAGTTTTAACATATTATTTTAATTTCATAATTATATCGAGAAAAAAAAATTATAGCTGCCTGATAAAGGCTGTTTGCGATTAAATGAGCACTTTTGAAATCAACCTTTTAAAAATGTCACTGCCCTTACCTGCATCTATTTTAACGGGCACACTGAGTGGCAAGCGCCCAGTAAAGTTGGTAACGGCGAAGGGAAAATAGTCCCGTGTCTTACTTAGCGTTAATTTAAAAGTATAGGATAAACATGTGTGGATACTGAAATTATTTTATTTTCTTATTTTAAATGCATGCAAGTGTAAAAAAAAAGCACATTTGTACATAAATTACATTTTTTTATAATTTTACTGTTTCACTTGACCGACGCATAAATAAAGTGATGAAAACAACGAAAAAGTTAATTATATATATATATATATATATATATATATATATATATATAGTTCAATAACAGATTNATATATAGTGGAATAATACACAATGTGAATACTAGTGAATCTTAAGCAGTACTTCCAAAAGTGCTCAGTTTACCGTTAACAGCCTGTGTCGACCAAGATGCCTCACTCATCACTATTGCTTCCCTAGGAAACCATCATTTCCTTACATACATAATAAAGCAATATTAACATCTAAGAAAAAGTTCTGCACCGCCCGTAATTTCGTTGCTCACGAAGGATGGTCGCTGGGAACAGTAAGTAGGCTCATTAGAAAGACACGTCGGAATGACAGGCGTCGTATTCTCCACAAACAGCGTTTTTTTTTTTCATCCCTAAACTCTCTCTTGGACAGTGAAGAACCAAGTAACTTAGTAATATTGGCGGGAGCATAACTTTTTTTAGAGGCGCGCAGTTTCGTCGGTTACTCTGTTAGGAAATACAAGTAAATATATTTTTTGAATGAAAAGTTATATTTTAGTTTTAAATTCGCAATGTATGAAAAGCGATGTCTGTAGCTGAGAGAGAATACGCAGAGTTCGTTCCCCTTCGCTGTGACCAGCAACAGCGCCGATGGTCGCAGGCGATGGACACGCCAGGAACAACCGCGTCGGTCAAGCAATAGAGTACCGAACTCATCGGCGATGTGCAACGCTATATCGACACGAGAAAAAAGTTTGCGTTTGTTTGAATTATTCTTCGTGCAATGGGGGTAATTGATCGTTTGAATAACCACGGACGTGCGCCATTGCAAACCTTTTTTGTTGTGGTCTCGGAAAACGTACTGGGCCTGAAGACGCGAACAGATCGCAGTAGCCGAAACGTCGCACCCGTTCGTCGAAATAAGCTTGCTGTGTCTATTAGATTTTCTGAGAATGCAAAAAATGGTGTTTTCATGGCATATGTCCAGAACTGTTCGAACGATCAATTACTCCAATTGCTTGAATCATTAAAACAACACATCAATGCCCGGCATGGACTCGGTCTGCGTCTGTCGATTAGGTTTACGTAGTAAGTTTTCTGGGATTACGAGAAAGTGTTCGCAGAACTGTTCAAACAATGAAGACATATGGCTTTTAAAAAATAACATTTTCCTGCCAAACTGTTGGCGTACCCACACAATGTCATATGATGCACAGCGTGTTAAAATAAAAGCAAGCATACCTCTCTTGCACTGGAGTTAACTTGTGTATTACTCAGGTTTGCTATTAAAAATAAACTAAAAATGTTTTCAGTCTTGAAATATTGTGCTAGTTTCATATTCCCATCACGTTATAAAAAGATACCCGATAAATATATAATTTCTATTATCATTTGAATATGCTTAACCAAATAAAAAATGCATTATGACTCCTGGTGTGTTTTTGTGCAGCTGTCCTTAAAGCATTTTTTTGATGTCCTCCAGATAGTGGCTTTCCTTATCGAGCTATTTTCGCACTTCGACTGTCATTATTTTTGGAGGTATAGTCATTACATGCGAGTCATTTTTGTTTCTCCTGCAAAAATATGTATTGTGAGCCACATTTCTTCATAATTTCTAGTTTAGGACTTTCATCCCTTGGAGCTGTAACGTCTGATATGCTTGAATGTCATAATCTGTTCAGTAGGTAAGCCTACTGTTTTCACAGATTTGTTAGTGTCAATCCTAGTTTCTACGGCATTGGTAGAATGCGGATATTATTTTTAACTCTTTATTTTGTCGTTGTATTGAGTCGTATATTTGTTTTTTCCCCACACAAAATCTATCGTGAAAATTCGTATTTTTACTGCTTTATTAGGGGCAGCGGTGGCGTAGTGTCCAGGGCGCTCGCCTCCCACCACGGCGATCCGGGTTCGATCCCCGGCGGGTTCACTCCCGGATCCTCGCATGTGGGAATCGTGCTGGACGATGCCTCTTGCCGGCGGGTTTTCTCGGGGTACTCCCGTTTCCCCGCCCTTGCATTCCAGCGCCGTTCAATTCTAGGGTCTCACTTCTGTCATGCCCGGGGATGACGGTCACCTACGGGTCCCAGCTGGAAAGACCGTCACTCGGAGGGTGTTGCTTTGCCCTGGGTGCATTCCCCACACGCCATTATTATTATTATTACTGCTTTATTGATTATGGTTTAGAATCTGGTTATCTCATCACTTAGTATAAAATGTTACACGTTTTTTCTTGTTCAGGTCCAAAATAAGAACTAAAGTAAACATTTAAAATTACGATTTTTCCCTATGAATTTAAAATTTATTTTAGCATACGAGTAAAATTAGTCAGTTATATATAGTATATATATATGTGTGTATATATACATATGTATGTGTATATATACATACATATAAGTAAAATAATTAACCATGAAATAATACAGTATTTAGATTAATTTTTACTAACGTCAATAACTGAATATATATGCATATTTTTTGTAAAACTGTTAGTTCCATACAATTTACCATATCAGTGACATGATGCAGGCATACAACAAAAATAAATTACTTATTTATAACACATTAATAAAGTTACTATTCAGTATTAACTTCAAAACATTTGTGCCGAATGACAGGTTTAGTTTTTTCTAACCGCCTGTTTATGACAGTAACTAGTTTGCAGATATTTCAAAACACGCGAATAAAAATATAACCGATAACATTAAGTTTTCCTTTTTTTTCTTTAATATTTACTTCGCGAGTATAAATTGTTAAAATTGAGATATTTCGGGATTATATTTATGCGGGATTCTATTTATGAATGAAAAAAAGGGATAGGGAAATTTTAATGTAGGCATAATATTACTACTACTGCAAACAGCACTCATTTGTGATAATTCTATCAGAAAATTAATAAGCCATCCTGTAAATCCAATGGCTGCTCGTTGCAGGACTGAAAAAAATGAACGTATTTTCAGTGCCTCGGGCGTAGAGTCCAAGAGATTTGATGTACATACTAGTTGCCTCCCTTGAGAGTGGAATATAGTCCCATCTCGAGTGAGAAACAAACAGTGGTTTAGTAATAATGATTATTTTGGGACTATTTAAGATATGGCGACGAAAGTTTTTCCCTATAAGTAAGAATTTGAGTTGTTGGAGCTATGGTTATACTTTTCCATTCTATCGATGTTAAATATATACATTTTTAATTATGAAATTGCGTAAATTTGCGCATGATTTTCATTTATTCGGAAGTAGAAACACTTGAAACAAAAATAATAGTGAAATCAGCTATAGTTTTCTGAGTAAAATCATGCCAAAAAAAAGTATTGTCACTGCATTAAATTTAATAAAATTTAACTAAAACTGTAGGTATGTTTTGCGCATTTTGAGGCCCGTCTCGTGCCTACTTGCTACGTGATTCTCCTCATCTCACCCCACCTGCTGACCGGGCATGGAGGGGGTGGCCGGCAGTGGCCTGCCACAGTAGGGGAGGCATTGTCTGCTCTGAAGGACACGCGTGTCCTTCAGGCGGCCCCGAGGAGATAGACTTCGGCCGGAGGGTGGAGACATGCTGAGAGATCACTCGCGCGACTGTTCGCAGTACCAGGAGGGTTGTTCACGTGTTCTACTGGCTCCATTCCTTGCCATCTAAGAACGAATATTTAGGGACACATTTTCGAGTCGTAATTTATCAAACTACTGAACATAGAAATGTTTTCCACTAGCCGCGATGAATTTATACAAGCGTTGACGCGTGGCGGGTACAGGGGATAGGCAGTGCACTGTATTCACACCCTGCTATAGTTAGCAAGGGCAGGCAGGTGACAGCGAAACTACGCGGGGAAGAACCAAAAGTTGAGAGAAGTAGGGTAAGTCCCTAGAATAAGCTGAGATAAGCCCTCTACAAAGGAAACAGGGGGTGCCTCCGACGAGAATTACTGCCTACACAGTTTACAGGAATCCCCGGAAATGTCCTACCACACCCTCCGTCCACCCCAGTTGGAGCGCGCGAGCAGCTGACGAGACACGAAATCCTACACAAAAAACGCATGAGGTAGACTGGGGATTTCCCGTTTTCTCTCTCAAGAATCTGCTGACAGCCAACTTGAATATAGCGGGAGACGGGTTAAATTCCGGGGCAGCCAAGGAACGAGGACAGTCGTGGTCAGTCGTTCGGTGTCAGTGGTAATCAGTTGTTGACGAGGAGTTCGGCAGCCGCGATGCGAGACAGAGAAGGCAGTTAGGCGAGAGGCAGTCGTATCACCGGGCCGGAGTTCAGACCCGGCCCAGGCATCAGTTGTTCGCAGTCAGTTGTTCGGGAGCAATTATCGCCAGCCGAGACGGGAGTAGTTCGAAGGTACAGCCGCGAGACGAGATATATTCAGCTGAAACGGGAGAAGCCAAAACGGGAGTAATCAGTCGTGTGACGAGAACAGTGCCGAGAATATGAGTACATTCCCGGAAACGAGTGGCAGCCCCAGTCCGAGAGGCGCCATTCCACGAGAAGACGTAGTCGTGCGCCGTATGGCGACGAGGAGAGCAGTCAGTCAGTCAGTGAGTCAATAGTAACGTCACCGGGGAGAGAACCCAGGAACAGCCGAAACTTCATGTGTAAATTCCTGAGATAAACCCAGTAAAAGTGCCGAGAACTTATGAGTTCATTTCCGAAAACGTAGTGGCAGTTTCCGCAGTGGGGAAGTCAGAAAACGCGAGCCGGACGCAGGACGAGGAGACGCGCTCTCCAACAAGGAACGCCAGCCGAGTTCGCAGAGAAAGTACAAGTCACGGGAAACCAATCCCGGACTTCCGAGAGAGTCAGTCAAAGCCACAGGAAGAAGCCAACTTAGTACAGCATGCCAACGAGAGGAAGTCCGAGGACCTGATAATAGGGCCACCCAACTTCCCAGGCTTCATTAGAAACGAAGACAACTCACCAAAAGCTGCAGTCACAGATAATTAGAGAAATGTCTCCCTTCAACAACCTTCCCCGGCGCATAGTATTCAGCCCACCAGTCCTTCAGGCCTACGACTAGTAGGGGGACTCAGTCTCGCCAGAGTGTGTAAATACCTATGTGACCTTCAGACCAATAAAATACTGGTGTGTTAAATAACGAAAAATACGAGTACTTGGTTACCTCTAACGCAACAACCTCAGGTGCCCTTAATCTGCACCTAAATAATTTAACTATATAAACTACTAACCACCATCCTGTATAACTCAGGTGGCCAAGTAGCAACAAGTTAGCGTAGTTTGATGAATGAATATTGAAATAATTATGAATATTTGACACACAAGTAGACGAATGTAGTGTTTTCCAATTCGGACGTAGGTCCGTGGTTGGCATAGTGGCTAGGGCTCTCATCCCTCCCCTTTTTTTCAGGAAACAGGAAGTCTGTGCCTATGATTCAAGATAAGCTACAAGTGAGTCACTCATATCAACAATTACACGAACACAAATTTTGTTGGCCTCTGTGCTCACACTCACCAGCGTCCTATTGTCCACACCACACCGGACACGCTTCCTTTACTGTACAGTGTTCATTACTGGCCGGCTGTGAGCCAATAGTATGCCGAGATGACTGTACCAGCGAAATGTTTTTTTTTTCAGGGAACACAACATTCAATCCATTCGGTTCATTTGTGTAATTTTACAGTTTCAAAACTACCGATTTAAAATTACGTTGCAGTGACTTTCGTGAAAACTGCTGGTGACGTAACATTGCGTCGCTAATGTGTTTAAAGAATGTGGGAAGTTGTAACATTACTGAAAACTCCATAAAACTATGTTGTAATCAGGCAACATCATACGACGTTGATAGCAGTCAGAGTGTTAAACGTAAAAATATGTCGGTCTCGAATTCCCATTTATACACTACTTACTTCTTCGAACCCACATAAAAATTCTTGTATATTTCAATATCACTTCAGTGGTTTTAAATCGTAAATTACTAAATTTTTTGTATATATGCTGCTACCAAACTATGTCTCAGAAGAAAAGTTATAGTGGAAGTCAAAGCCCGGCGCAGTATTGCTCAATATGAGATTAGTCTAGTAGGTAAACTAATCTCTGTTAGCCTTCCCGCACAATATCGAGGGCGTTACAATGCCCAATCAAACCAAACCTTGTATTAAATTGTACGAAAATCCCTGTAAATATCAAATATAAAATTGCATTGATAAGTTCATAAAATTAATTTTGAATTACAATTAACCTTCAACTTTCTATAATCAGGTGATATTATATTAAGTTGTATACATTTTTTTGTTGTATGACCATGTATGTCGAAACATGTGGCAGCTCTAAGTATAAAAAAAAAGAGTTTGTGTTAAAACAACAATTAAAATGTCGTAAAATAAAAACTTAATAAAATTCATTGCTGTGTGAAATCGGTGTTAATGAGGGTAGAAGAAGCGTCTGTTAAAAAACTTCAACTGTTAATTCGAAATAGTTTTAGCACTCCTTAAAAAATTTTATCCCTCTAGTCTGTTTTGTTCTCCATTTATTCCTCGGCGTAAATTATTCCATACATAAAGTTTTCATTTTTTTTTTTAATTTCAAATCTTATTCATAAGAAGATATATATATATTTTTACGAAGATATAATTTTAAGGGGGAAACAAAATATAACATCTACATTCCGAGTCATTCAAAACTTTTTTCACGTGTATAGATTTCATTTTTCAATACCTACGTAGTTCGTATGTCTGCATTCTAACGTTAGATTCTTCCATAAGAAACGAGCTCCTGATTCGCTCGTTATGAGAACGTTACATCGATTGTAGATTGGGTCGTAGTGTATGGGTCAAAAACGTTCTGTAGCGCTGTCTACGCTTTGCACGTGCGTTTACAAAATATTTATCCGCTCGGAGGATGAATTGGTGGAATAGCCATCCATATATTTCCTCTTACGAACGAACACTTCTGTCGTAACATACACGCTCGCAAAGGTAATACGATTGGACGCAATTTAAAAATATTGTTTTTTCTTCTAGTGAACCGAAATTTCGTTTCCACGAACTGGCCGGCACAGATGGAAAAATACAATTTAATCACCCTACCAAGATCTACATTTTTCTAACCGATTTACAGAGGGATGTGGCTTACNTTTTGTATGTGTTTCAAAGCACTGCACGCAACGCAACACAGGCTTACTTTGTGAAACTAGACATGTGAAAATTTCTTAGATGTGCGAAAACTGGTCTGCTGTATCATTTATAGGAAGTGTTGAGTTCATGCATTCACTTATAACGACTTTATTACAATTCGTAGTTAAAATTATTCAAAAAAATAGACGAAATCCTGCATAACCCAACTGAGATTCCTCCTACAGACTTTAAAACGAAGCTCGTTGAGACGTTTTACTGCGGTTTTAGCCTACTTACCTAGAAGAAAAAGGCTTACAAGAATATGTGGCCAGTCTTCACGTATGTATAACATTTTCGTTTGGAAACTAGGTAAGTGCCCGCAGTGTTATCCGGACCAGCTTCTTACATATCGACATTAATCACGTACTGAGGAGCCATTTTAGTAGTTAATGTTCGAAACTTTCTGCATGGCGCTTCTGTGGCTGATTTTTGTCCCCGTTCTAGTTTCCCAGCAAAGTTTTCCGATTATTGTAGACACTACTGAAAAAATCAATAGTAAATTTACACATATTTCGTGAGCCAACAAAATCTTTTTATACGGACCTCGAAACGGCATTCACTGGACTTCGATATAACTCTGAAATAATCCTGTTGAACTAATGGCAATAATAAGGTTAAAGAGATTTTAAAAAGACAGTATCTTGTTAGAACCAAGAAATCCATTTTACCCATGTGGTCAATAATGGTGATTGTTCCCGTGCTTCGAAGAAAATATGAACCAAGCCATGTTTTTTTACAGCATTTGAGCAGCGTTTCTTTTAACAATCTACTTTTTCTCTTAAATTATATTTTTTAATATAATAATTCTGACAATGAAATAAAATTAAAGTGCAATGTTATACGTATAATTCTATATACACTCTCATCGTACAATTGTAGAGTCTCGTCAATAAAAAATTAATCACTGGGACCAACATTTAACAGAGAAACGATTACGTCGGCGATTAAATTTTAAAGTGCGCATGCCAATACATACGTGTAAAAGCTTTTTACTTATAAATTCAACCATATACGATTTCTGCGTTTTGATAAAGTAGTACCGAGCTTCATTTATTTGGTGGACCGTAAGTTTTCGCACGAAACTTTTCTGTTTTAGTCGAAGTGCTTTTAAATTATTTTCCTTCGTCCCTTTCCTTTGGGAGGTTCCCCCGCCTTCTGCGTGAACTTTAACGGCATGAATGTAAATTATTAGGGTTTCTTGCAAGCTTGAGTATGTTCAAGATTAAAAGCCGAAGTGCTAAGTACAGTAGTCGTGGACAAAATGGTACGGTACTTAATACTCACTACACTACTGCAGATTAGTTTTATAATGCACGCCTGCTGTTGCACAGTGTAAGTTCTGTCAACGGACACCTCCCCCTCCCCCTTCCGTCCTTCTTTCGTGCATACGATTGAGCTTCGCCGGGGAAGCTTGGGCGATCGAAGCAATAGATTGTGGAGTGAGTCGCGAACAATTGTTGTTGGGGTGAGTTACATCCTTTCGACAGACCGAACGATTCAATCCCATGGTTAGATTCTGAAGGATGTTTCCTTGCTATAAAGATCCCTACGTAGTCTTGCAACTTTTTTTTTTTTTAAGTTTACTCTTTAGAGAAATGTGTTAGCTAGGCGCATTACTGACAAAAGACTCGAGACTGCACGGTCATCTCATGGGATTTATTTTGCACTGTTCGTATCCCTTAAAACTCGAGATATTTTGCGGACCTACGAGTGGAGTCGTGGCCAAATATGCATAGCGAACGAGCAAATATGGACCAGAGGGTCAAGAACCGAGTGTGCGAATGTAAAAAGACGTAGTGGAGAGGTTTCAGTGTCGGCGATGAACATAGCAGCGGTGAGAGTGAAACGAGGTGAAGATAGAGCAATAGCGGAATGCAGGGGGTGGGGGAAACGGGAGCGCCCCGAGAAAACCAGAATGCCAACGAGCCCGGTTCGTCTTGGTGGGGGGCGAATAATCTGACGACTACACTGTGGCTCCTAAGTGTGCGAATGTGCGACCATGATTCACAAATTGGGCAAGTTTGGAGAGACTGATTAATTACACTTTCAATGTGCAGCGTCCGAGGGGGCCGCGGTGGTGGAGTGGTCAAGCTACTCGCCTCCCACCGGTGAAACGGGCTGGATTCCCGGCGGGGTAGCTCCCAAATTTTCACATGTGGGAATCGTGCCGGACCATGCCACTAATCGGTGGGTTTTCTCAAGATCTTTTGTCCCCCCCCCNCAGACTCACCTCGCTCCACCCTCATCGGCTCTCAAGATCTGAATATCAAGAACCGCTCAAATCTCTCCACTTCACTACTGCAACCGATATTAAGCGCGTAATGGTTTGTTGCTCGGATGTAGCTTACTTTGTTCCTCTTGTATATTTTGTAATAAAGTCAGTAATTGTTTTATAGCGGTAATTTTAGCTGCAAATTATGTCAGTAGTGTAGCATAGCAAATGATAGTTGCAGAGCAAAAGTTAAATCTGTACTTCAGACTCAGAAATTCGTGGAACTATCTCCATCGCCGAAACGCATTAACGATAAAACAGACAATAAACAAATGAAACATATAATAATACAAATGCACGGCAATTGAGAAAGTTCATCGAATTTCTGAGTTTAAATCAACTTCATCGCTGCCACGAAATGTCAAAAACATTTAAGACTGTTCACAGTTAATTAAGCATTTTTTTATATAAACCTTTGAAAAATGTCACTGTTCCTATCTGCGTGTATTTTAACGGGCGCACTGAGTCAAATGCGCCCAGTAAAGCTAGCGACGGCCAAAGGAAAGACGTTTCATTTCTTAATGTTGAATTAAAAGCTTTAGCTAAACGTTTGTCAATACTGAAATGATTTCGTTTGCTATACATTTTTTTAATGCATCTACATGTAGGACTTTGCAAATATATGATATGTTTACTTTTCTATAATTTCATAGTTTCACTTGTCTGACACATGAACAAAGTCATCAGTCCCAGAGAACTGTTAATTTTACGTGTGGTGGGATAGCAGACAATGTACACACGTATAGGTCATAAGCAGGTCTTTCAACAGAGCTCATCTTATCGTGAACAGCCTATGTAATTCGGCACTGCATAGTGTGAAAGCAAATTTGTGTTGTTTCTGCTTATTATTGTACGTAAAATTGGAAATTAGATTTTGCTATCTTAATTAAAACAAATAAGATCTCAGATCTTTAAGAGTCTTGTGGGGATTTGTGGGAATACTACTAATGGCTTGCTCTTGCGTAGGCCGCCGCCTAAAATATTATTTCAGTAAACTCGCCTCTTCAATTTGTCATTTCCCGTTAAAAAAAATGTTACATGTTACGCCTACAAATTATTGCAATAACGCGCTATTATAAAGTATTTAATTCTCTAGAGCTTTTTTTGTCGTTGGGTCGTGACTTATTTGCTGTAACTTTGCAAATAAACGTGTATCGTACAAACACCACACTTGTATCATTCATGAAGCTTTCCGTTTGCAAAATTTAATGAACTCGCGCAAACCGGCTCTGGTCATTAATGTAATATAGAGGCTAATTATGACTGGCATGCACCCAGTAAAGTTGGTAACGGCGGAAAGAAAGTAGTTCCATTTCAACGCTGAATTATAGGTGTTAGGAAAACATTTGAGAATAATGGAATTAGTTGTGTTCTTTCTGTTTTTTATGCATATAAATGCAAGAATTAGTAAAATTGTAAAATATGTACTTTTCTAATAATTTCACAGTTTTACTTGACAAAGATCATGGGAATGTAAATTTTACTAATGACGCGATTATACAAGTAGCCAAGATATTTAGCAGGGCTTTTGGAAGTGCTCACTTTACCGTGAACACGCTTCAAGGGCACTGTTATAAATGAGATCGCAGTTTTCGGGTGACTACCACGCCGCTCTCCTTCCAAAGTGACCCCGGACTCAATTCCCGGCGGGTTTTGTCGTGCTGCTCCCGTTCCGTCCTGCTATTTCGTTCCGCCGTCGCTCCATCCTACGGTCCTTCAGGGATAATGGGCGCGTACGGACCACAGCCTCCAAGCCCGCTGCAAGAGGAAGCTGCTCTCGCACTAGTGTTGCGTCTCCACGCTACGCTTATTTAAGGGGCCTCCTTAACAAAGAATTGTTAAACCTCTCAGGTCACGTCCTGCCGTGAGCAAGCATTTAGGCAGCGATGGAAAATATCATAAACAAGCTTCGTGCGTGTTTCGTTTACTCGGAATTTCCAGCGGGTGACTATAGCGTTTTAATACAGAAATTTATTCAGAAAAAAAAATACAGCTGTAAGGAGCTTGCGAATGGGCTATTTTTAGTTCGTGGCGCCCCTAGCGAAGAATGAGTGAGTGAGTGATGAGATTTGGGCGGATCTTAACATTGAGGTCTTGAGAGCCGGCGAGGGTGAAGTGAAGATAGTATGGAGCAGCGCCGGAATGCAAAGACGGGGTGAACGGGATATACTCGAGAAAACCCACCTACCAGCGGAATCATTCCGGAGTGTCCTCCACAAAAGAAAATACTATATAAGTAACAGTATTTTGGGGGCTTAAACGCCTTTCAAACTAGGGAAATTAGAAAAGTTATCACTCTGGGGGAAAATACACTCACATAGCATAGACATTAAGACGTTAATAAGGGTCTGGCACAATTATGTACTGTTCGGTCAAAATAGGCTATCTTTATTATGGAACTCAAAGAATCTGTTTTTGGAAGAGTGATGTTATGAGCACAAGATTGGAAAAGTGAGCGAAGTGAACACTATACATGGCGAGGGGAGTAAGACCTTCTCCTTAATCTGGACTGCTGAGAATGCTGTGTTGTGAGCGAGCTAAGGAGAAGATAAATTCCGAGTGTTTCTTCAGCTTCGCTCGCCAATTTCTTTTTTTGCTCCAGACCCCACGTTGGGAGGGGGCGAATGATATTGACGAGCCATTCGTATGGAATCTGTATGTTTTTTCTCATAAATGCAGCCTGAATGGAATATTTTTTAAAGGTTAGTCGAAATATATGGGAATACGTGGATGTATTAAATTCGATAACAATGTAATCGTCAGTATTCGGAAGCGGCCCCACCGGGAATCGAGCCCGGTTCGCAGGCGAGCTCTCCACCACTCTAGCCACAATTTGCATATCTCGCCACCACGGGGGGTGTTCAGAGCACTGCACTACCGATTACCTGCAGCAGATGCACAACACACCATCGCTGTAAGGAACATTACCGCCTGGCTGACATTTTAATTAACAAAGAGATTTGTAAAAGGTGGTTCTGGCCTTTTGTCATTCTCAATCATTACAAGTAACTCTCGTAACAAATAAAAGTATCTAAACTAAAAACCTTGAAACTCAAGCTAAGAGCTTTATTGAATGGCATTAGGTATAAAACTGAATAAACCATCCATCGATTGAATATCAAACCAATTAATAAATAAACTGTGGCGTGATTGATAAACTGCTGTGCATGTGTTGCTACATAAGAATGGCAACACGCTCGTATCCTCGTTTGAAACTCTTGCTTTGGCATACACAGAACGTAGGTCACGTATCTTTCTTTGCTAAACGCCTCCGAGCTGACACCGCGCCAGCGAGTTGTAGCGTCGGCGGGCGATGTCTTCATGGGGGTGACTCGGCGCGGCAGATCGCAGAGCCAGCTGAGATTACTTGTCTCACCAGCTGACGCCGCAGCCCTTGCTCGCCGGGGTGGAGAGCGGGCGGCCTCTCACCTCTGCACGGGGGCAGCGGTGGCGTAGTGGCCAGGGCGCTCGCCTCCCACCACGGCGATCCGGGTTCGATCCCCGGCGGGTTCACTCCCGGATCCTCGCATGTGGGAATCGTGCTGGACGATGCCGCTTGCCGGCGGGTTTTCTCGGGGTACTCCCGTTTCCCCCGCCCTTGCATTCCAGCGCCGCTCCATTCTAGGGTTTCATTTCTGTCATGCCCGGGGATGACGGTCACCTACGGGTCCCAGCTGGAAAGACCGTCACTCGGAGGGTGTTGCCTCGCCCAGGGTGCACTCCCCACATGCCATTATTATTATTATTATTATTATTATTACCTCTGCACGTTCATTTCGTCTTCTTCCCGCTGCTCCTCCGGGCAACCTCGCTGTGGTGTTAGTGGTTAGGCTACTCGCCTGCCACCAAGGCAAACCGGTGTTAGTACAGTCAAATAAGGTGGGAAATTGGGGTGAACCTCGGAATTAAAGTTATAATGCTGAAAAGTTGCATACATCTTTGTTTTGACATTCTAAAATTTAGCTCAAAAGTCTCGTAGAATCTCGTGTCCGCGTGTCAATATATTCAACGTCAAAGGTCGCGAAAATCGGTTTTTTGTAAATATCTTGTTTTCTATGCTTCAAATGATGTTTAAAGTTATAACAAAACTTGTAGAGCATAAAATTATCTACAAAGGTGGTCTTAGGTGATATTTAATATAATTAAACGTTTTCGAGATAGAGTGCGAAGAGTGGGAAGTGCCTATCCGTATATAGGATAACGCTATGTCAACTGTGGAATCCAATGCATAGTACAGTTTATAAAATTAATTATTTATTTAAACTATTATAACTATTGAGAAACTTAAATTATTTACTTATTTATAAGTAATATTTATAAATATTATTTATAAATAAGACATCCGTTGAAAACATTTCGTTAATTTGTATTAATAATAAGGTATTGAAATGAAATAGTTTAAATACATTGCAAATAAAATTTGTATTTAATATAATTACACTGAAGAGCCAAAAAAACTGGTACACCTGTGTAATATCGTGTAGGACCTCCCGAGCACGCAGATGTGCCGCAAGACGACGTGACATGGACTCGACTAATGTATGCAGGAGGCAATTCACACCATTAATCCTGCAGGGCAGTACACAAATCCAATCTGCGCCAATCTGAGAAAGGGTGGCACGTCTGCCACGTTTAATGATTCTCGTCAGTCGTTTTTTGTCCCGTTCTTTCACGATCTTTTTCCAGCCGCAGCGATGTCGAAGATGTGATGTTTTACCGGACTCCCGATATTCACGGTACACTCGTAAAATGGTCGTACGCGAACATCCAAATGTTATCGCTACCTCGGAGATGCTATGTCCCATCTCTCGTGCGCCGACTATAAAACACCACGTTCAAACTCACTTAAATCTTGATAACCTGCCATTGTAGCAGCAGTAACCGATCTAGCTGCCGACCGCATCGTGTTACTCTGATTGGTTCCATACCTATGTTATTTGCATACGTATGCCTATACCAGTTTTTTTGGCTCTCAGTGTACATTGTAAGTAGTGACCTGTGGCGTATTAGGAGTATTAGTGCGGCACTGTCACGCCATCCAACCCCTCCCCCCAGGTTAAACCAGTGTAGAGAGACATGTGTCAGGCGTAAACACCGCAGAGAAAGGTCAAGCAGAGGTAGAAACGCGCTTCCAAGCCGTACAGGTGTCGCTGATGCGTAGCCCTGCCACCCACCACCCACCTTCCCCCCTCCCCCTAGCAAGCCCATGAGATTTGTAAGCGCTGAGATATCAGGAGATAGTCAGGTGTATTTTGCCTGCCAGAAAACATGAACCGCGAAAGAAAGAGCTGAGATGGTAAATTCAAGGGGCAAGATCACCACTCCCCCCCCCCCCC
>NQII01000412.1:375630-419778 GCA_002778355.1 Clitarchus hookeri
TCAGGAACCAGGGCATGTTTTTGAAATGCATTGTTCTGTCTCCTACCACCGCCCCCTCGTCCCAAGCCCCAACAAGTCGACATGTGCCGACAATTAAGGAGAGAGGCTAGAGAGCATATAAGCCTCTTTGTGGGGAGGGTGTGGATTCAGTAATCAGTAGACCTTCGAGCAGGAGAGTTGCATATCGCCGCGCAGAGAGAGCAGATCGTAGCAGTCAATTATTACCGCACAGAGAGAACAGCCATGCCACATGCGGCCGGGGGACATCGGACCCCCGGCGACAACAGTACCTCAGCACATGAGTACGTTAGTATAACAGCAGTGCAGGGGAGATGGCACCAAAACGCGGGCCTTTTTCAAAGCCGCCCACATCGCCGGAGCTCACCCACCGTAGACAACATACCAGCACCAACAGCAGATTAGTTAAGTATCAAGTCGCCATCCAGAGAAGCCCCCCCCCCCTCCACCACGATGTCACCACCAGTTAATGCGAGTTAGCCAAATTAAAGTATCCCACCTCGGAAGAGTTTCTGTATGTTTTTTATAACTCGAGACAATATATCCATCTTTCAAAGTGAAACACCAAAAGACTACCTTATTGAAATACCCCCAACCTTCAAGGCACCTTATAGTCTGTGCCTGGAGGAATTATCTCCGACCATATGAACCACTCTTGTGTGCCACATGTGGGGAATAGCGTCAGTAGGAAAGAGATGAAGTATTTATTTTTCGAACAGTGTAAAAACAGCTCGACAGCATTTCTATCGTGTCTACTACCAGATCCAAATTTGGTTAGGGAAAGATTTAAAACCCGAGGAATGTGGGTGGATATTGCAAAATGAAATCCTGGAACTCAAATCAACATTATTACCACCAGCACCAGCAGAACTACTCAGTACGATCTTCTGCAATTGCAAGAAAGGCTGTGGTGCGAGTTGTGGAATTAGAGAAGTAGGGTTGCAATGCTCCTCAGTTTGTGGCCAGTGTAACGGACAAGCATGCCTCAACGCTTCATCATATCTAAATGATATTGATGAAGAAAGTGAATATGTGCCTGAGGTCCTTGAACCTTTAGAGCCGAATATAACAGACAACGAGAATGATGATAACGAACTGGAAATTCCATTTGGGCGACCAGAAGAGGAAGACGATGATGGACAAGATGAATATTAAGCTGCATGCAGACTATTGATAATCAGAGTAACAGATAAAAACATCCGCTTTATATTTCAACTTAAATTAACTGTAATAGATTTTCGATAAACTTATAAGAAATAAAAATATTAATACAACGTATTTAAACCATTTCATTTTAATATCTTATCATTAATATAAATTAACTAAATCTTATCAAATGGGTGTCTTATTTATAAATAATATTTATAAATATTATTTTTAAATAGGTAAATAATTTAAGTATCTCAATAATTATAATATTTTTAATAAATAATTAATTTTATAAACTGTTCTATGCATTGGATTCCACAGTTGACATAACGCTATCCTATATACGGATAGGCGCTTCCCAATCTTCGCTCTCTATCTCGAGAACGGTTAATTATATAAAATATCGCATAAGACCAACTTTGTAGAGAATTTTATTCTCTACAAGTTTTGTTCAACTTCAAACATCATTTGAAGCATAGGAAACAATATATTTACAAAAAACCTATTTTCGCGACCTTTGACCTTGAATATCTTGACACGCGGGCAGGAGATTCTACGAGACTTTTGAGCTAACTTTTAGAATGTCAAAACAAAGATGTATGCAAGTTTTCAGCTTTCTAACTTTTGTTCCGAGGTTGAATCCCTAATTGACTGGACTATGCTTCCGTTTCCCGGCGGGGCCTCTCCCGGATTTTCGCGTGCGGGAATTCTGCCGGACGATGCCGCTCTTCGGTTGGTTTTCTCGGCGATCTCTCCCCCCATTCCGGCGTTGCATTCCGGCGCTGCTCCATATTCACTTCGCTTCTCCCTCATCGGTTCTCAAGAACTCGATGTTAAGAGCCGCACAAATCTCCTCACTCTTCACTCTCGCTTCTCTGCTCTGTTTCCCCGATAACAGCTGGCAGAAATGACATAAATATTCTTGGGAGTAATTATTTTAATGTAATTAAATAGTCATATACTCTATTTTTTCATTCAATCGAGAAATTATTTGTACGTTGACAAGCATTTGTAAAATTTTAATAATATTTCTAGTAAAATGTCGTTTCTGTAAGTTACAAAAGCCGTATTTGCAGTACATGTAGAAAAAGATATTTGCACCTAAGAGGAACCATTTTATATCACTAAGTCATAACGTCATACTGAATAATAAACATTGAAATTGGAGGTGGGGAGAGTGTTTCCATTATAATGTTCTTTGGAATGTAGAAAATGAATTGCCTTTTAGCTTACTTTCCTAGGAAAGCTAGGCTCGTGCTATCATATGGCTATGTATATTTCCCCTGCTCAGTAACTTTCGTATCCAACCGAACAGGCTTGCAATAACACTATGTAGGTAACCGTTTTCCCAACGTAAGCATCCATAAAACAATACACCCTGGCAGTTATGAAATTACAGCTGTTGAAAATATGCAAGCCGCCTGCCCACATTTATTGTTATTCTGTAGTAAATTAATTTTCATAATCACTAACCGCAGTTTTTCCCAAGAGATAGTAATATTAATTGATTGCCCAAGAAAATACATATTTGTATTTTACCAACAAAAGTATTTCTAACGCCATAAGACTAAGTGGTCGTGTGGCTAAAGGATTGGAGTTGAGGGCCCGAAGGTTTTTGGTCAGAGTTTCGGGTGCCGACAAGGTGTTATAATTTTTGCAATCTCCCCCCCCCCCCCCCCCCCCCCCCCCCNCACATTTGTTTTCAAGAGCACAAGATATAACAATTTGATTTACACTTCTCGACACTGTAGGTTATACAAGCTCAAAATCTTCACAATTACGCATCTCTATGTGTATTGCATTTTCACAAGAAAAATTTTGTAACACTGCAGAAGATTGTTTTTAATAACAGAATTGCCAATAATCGTTCTGCAAAAGTTGAGAAAAAACCGATGTAGTGAAGGAACTAAGCCACTGTAAAAATTCGTCACTTTATATATATATATATATATATATATATATATATTCCATGTGCTCGTGGAATTGTTGTGCAAGAATAAATTATTACAATACGCAGTTTCTTTCCTTTCTTGGCGAAGCAAAAAAAAATTCTGCAACTTGGAACTGCTAGGGGTAAATTGTATTCTGTTATGCTAGTAGTTTGGCAAATAAAAATCCCGCTGCCAGAGAGCACCAGTGTTACATGTGTAACGTATTTTCTCGGTAGACAACGCAACCTTGTGACTAAGAGGTCTGTGGAAGACTACGTTAGCCGTAAAGCGAACAAGGAAACTCGCAGTGATAGTTCTGTTTGACATTATGAACATGATAATATATATATATTTTTTTGGCGTTCAAAAATCATTGCTCTGAGAATACACAGTGCTCCCACTCATATAGGCATTGTAATTCACTATCCAGTCAAAATAATGCTATGCATTTCTGACTCTTATCACAAATTTCCATTTTCGTCCTGAAATTTAAGCATACCGCAGACTGTTACGTGCAGCTTGCAAATCATTTCTAATTAAAGTTGGTGAAAATTTTTTCTAATTAGGCTACCAAACAAAATTTTAGCTAGGGAGTTGTCAAGGTCCTTCTGTGATCCTCCCCCTCCCATGTGAGCTGTCCGTGCTGGTATAATTACTTATATCTATTATTCAAAGATGAAAAGAGTATCACTTGTGTGCACATTGATACAAAGTTAGTGATGTCGCAAATGTCTGGTCAACAGCTGATAGCTTCATGCGAAGGAGCACTTGTTGTAGTTGCGGCAGTTTCACGGGTTGCTGAAGGCAAGATAGCAATTATGTAATGTTTTACAATGTCCTCAAGTATTTGGAAGAACGTTGTTAGCTGTCGACGAAATAAGACAGCAAAATGAACCAAGTTCAATATAATAAACTCAAACAAAAATAAATAAAATTCCACACGTGCTTAAAATTTACAAAAAATAAAAGAGTACAATTATATAATTTTGTTTAGCACTTCATGGGATGTTTCTGGCGGATAGTTTCCAAGCTTAAATTTTTTTCCCTCGTAAACACGACAGCGAAGTATAACGTGTACGTCACTTTTTACGGTATATATTACTCACCGCGAGGGTTTCATTGGCTATCAATTGGTTGTTTGTTTGGATTTGTAACTCTCCCCCTTTATGACGGAAGGCTAAGTAATGGAATTGGTAGAGAGGGAGGCAGCATGCACTCTAAAAAACTTAACTTAGGTTATAAAAAAAATACGTATCCGTGGCTCCTGAGATTCGAACCCGGTACCCCACGACCCAAACGCATCTTTCTAGGTCACCGAGATCACAGGTTCACAGACAACGACGCTCAGCAGGGGAAAAGAGAAGAGGAAAGGGGAAAGGTTAGCACCATAGAGCAGAAACGAGGTCGACTAATTTTCGTCTACCGTGCATGTCCCCAAAAATTGATTCACGAAGTGCCGAGCAGAACTATCAAATCCACGTGATCCAGCGACTTGCAAATTGGTTTACGTCCGTATTTCCAGCGAACTCCAGCATTTGTATGAAAAAATATTTTGCACGACGTGAATATGCACTAGTTTAAGTTGAAATTCAGCCAGAATTTAAATGCGCGATTACACGAGCAGTGATCGCCGACACTGTGGTTTTGACATTTCTGTTGACAGATAAAAACCGTTCTCAATTGGGACTCTGACATTTGTCGCTGTGAAGCTGGCATGAGCTCTCCACCCCATTTACCCTCTACGGGAAGGGCAAATTATTGAGAGAGTATCTTTATTTGGAAATCACGACAACATCTGATGACGTCTACTTCTTACTGACGAGATGTTTGGGCTAAGTCTTGGGGAAGGGGAAGGGTACAAGCACTCCCCTATAGGATGTCCATCGTAAAATGAGCACTTTTGAAAGCCCTTGCTTATTATTCTGCTTGTATGAACATCATATGTTCTTCCACCATATGTAAAATTAACATTTCCTTGGTCCTTATCACTTTATCCATGCGTCGAACAAGTGAAACTTTGAAATTGTTGGAAAAGTACATATTTTACACATTTTCTGATTCTTACACTTATGCGAGTTTTTAAAAAAAATACAGAAATTAAAACTAATCATTCCAGTACTTCACAAATGTTCACCTAAACACTTTTAAGTGAACGTCAAGGCGTAGAACTACGTTCCCACCGTCGTAACCAACTTTACTGGGTCCACGCCAGTTGGTGTGCCCGTTAGAACACGTGCAGTAAAGGGCAGCGTCATTCTTCAAAAGTTGATTTCGAAAGTGCTCGATCGACCGCGAACAGCGTGCAAGTATATTCCGATGAGTGTGAATTCCACGTAACGTGTGGGGAGGGTTCGTTCTTCAGCGACCACGACCCCAGCGTGAAACGTCCCACACTCCTGGCTTGGGGGGTGGGAAGGTGCAGCGACGACGCCCAGCAAGGACCAGGGGTTGCCGCCCGTCCCGTATTCCAGGCGATCACACCGCGGTATCCTGGCGATGAAAGAACTATATCCCGTACGGACATAGGATTGGACGTCGCATATCCTATACCCCAGATTCCTTCCGAAACTAACTGAATACTGACAATTACGTTGTCAGTTATTTGCCACTTCCGCAATTGCAGATGCGTTTACTCTGACGCTGTAGCCCGGTGGCCGCGGACGTGCAGTTACGATTGACGCCGACAGGTGGCGTTCGTCAACAATTGCGTTCGTGGGAGAAGGGACTGCCGACTTGCCGAGATGTGTAACAGTGCCTATCTTTCCTTCCGATGTTTTGGTGTCGTCTGTCTTAAAGCCGATTTAATCAGAAATTCAAACCACGATGAAGTTGCAGCTAATATTTTGTTGTTTTATTTGTTAAGAGAAACTGTTGATTGATGTATAATACTGACTTTTGCACATTACAGATAGTCTATAAAACTTTTCTTTCTTAAATTACTTATAACAATCTTCCTTGGCAATGTCATAGTGGTCAGATGTCATGTGTCGAGTTTGCCAGAAATAACCCTTATGGCTAGAGGTCCGTTAATTTCGTAAAACTCTTACTGCAGCAGGTTGGAGTTCAAGCACATGTAGGTTATATTGGAGTTCATTTTATGATTGAACAACAGTGGTTTTAAACTCGCCCTGTTCAATTCTTTAAACAAGTAGTAAACAGAAAAAAATAACATGATCGTATCACGAGCAACCAATTTGAATAAGAATAAGGGCTTGTGTCATGGCTACAGCTAATGAATAGACTTTTGTGGGCCGAGTATGTAAATGGCTGAGAAGTCTTGACTGCTGCAAAATCTACTCGCGAAATTCACTTAACTTTCCTAAGGTTTTTTTTTTTTTTTACTCAGGTCGGGAAAAAAACGAAATTCCATATCCTTTTTCGCTTAAAGATTTGTGCTCAAGCTATATTTCAACTTCTCGCGTGCAAGCTTGCAAATTTCCTTTGACTATTGGCTGCGTGTTGGTGTGAAAAGACATTTCCCACTCGACTGGTCCAATCAGAATTAAGTTACTCCGACACTGGACGTCCGTGATTGGCTAGCAAGCACTTAAGACGCGTGCGGGTTGAACCATCCAACCGCGATATTGGTTCTGAATTAACGTGTTTTTGAGTGTAACTAGCCGTGGAATCTTTTCGCGAAAAACACGGGAGAGTTTGGCATAGGCAAAATTTTTCGCCGCAAGATTAGTTGCTCTTCCAAAGACTAGGTCACCTTTAAGCTGGCAGCAAATTTATGAATTCTATATTTCTGCGTGAAAGTTGATTTTTGGCTCGAATTTATATATATATATATATATATATATATATATATATATATATATATATATATATATATANATTCCCAACGTTGTTTAAAAGGGTAACATTAAAAATGCGACTGTGTTTAGTATTGAACTTTTGTAAACACGCATTTTAGCAACAAAAAAAAAAGTTCCTAATTTCAGAAAAAAAAACAAATATAGCTGTCATCAAAGGGAATTTTTCAATACTGTTATCACATTTAGTTGAGGTAACTGAGTAATACAAGGTTTTGCTTAATCCAGTTCTACGGCCAGATATAATATTTCATTAATGTTTCCATTCTAGTGCGAAGAGCAGAGGTTTATTTTTATGTAGGTTCTTACACAATACAAATCAGAGCATCTCAAAAATGTATATTTATTTTATGAAAATTGTAACCATCCCAATTTTTTTTACATGCAAAGCGAAGAAAATCCGGTACACATGCAACACCAGTGCTACCTGGTGGCGAAAATGTTTAGCTGTGAACTTTCAGCATTGAGCTTACCAACCTGAGCGGAATAAACCTTACCTTGGTAGAGACCGTGCCACTTCGCGTTATACAACGGCACCAAGCCAGACTCCACAATCATCTACACACTCGATCAGAAGTCACTTGCCTGTCCATTGGCCACCGCCACAGGTGGAACTAACTCACCTGTTCCAACTGGCCACACGTAGTGAAGCCACTAGAGTGCCGAAAGTTTACTATTGGTGCATGGCGTGACGGACGAGCGGAGATCCAATGGCACACGAGAAATTAACTTGCCGTCTATTTTGGTACCGAGTTAAAACGCGAAATGATAGATACAGAGAGACCCTATCATTTCACGTTATAATCTCGCACAATGCTAGGTGTCGTGAAATTTTATGTCAGTTTCAAGTATGTCATTGCACCTCCGCTAATCAGACACACCCTGGAGGGGTATTACCCAATAATATACGTTCAGCAATCGGGGTGGCTTGATTTCGTGTAGGAGAGTGAGTTCTGATTGTGGCAGCAGCCAATTAGCGAATGGAGCGAAGAGATTTAGGCGGCTCTTAACAGTGTGGTCTTGAAAGCCGATGATGAGGAAGCAAGGTGAGTATGGAGCCGCGTCGGAATGTATTGGCGGGGGACACTTGAGATCCCCGAGAAAGCCCGCCTACCAGCAGCAGTAACCCGGCCGGGGATTGAACCCGGTTCGCCTTGATGGGAGGCGATGTGGTATCTAACGATAGGGTTTCAACTTACGGCAGATACGGGAAAGTTGGCAGGAGGACTGACCTGAGTATGGAGACGAGCGTGAAGGGCATGCAGACGACGCATAGCGTGATGTCGGACACGGTGAGGTTGACGATGTAGAGGTTGCGCGCCGTGTGCATCTGCGCGCGCCTCGCCACCACGAAGCTGACCAGCAGGTTGGCCGTCAGCCCCGACACGATGAGCAGCGAGTACACGGAGATGAGGGCCGCCTCGGCGCGCGCGCTCAGGTTCCGGTCGTCTCCCTTCCGCTCCAGCAGGATGTCGTACGCCTCGTGCACGCTGAAGTTGAAGATGGGGCTGTGCAGCTGCGTCGCGTTGAACAGGGAGTCGTCGTAGTCGTCTCCTCCGGCCGCCGCCGCGGCGGCCGCGAGCGCCCCGCCGGCGTCCATCATCACCAGCCGCTCGAACTCTTCGCGCGACACGCGCCCCAGGTCGCCGCACGGAGGTCGTCCGTCTGCGAGGGCCGGCGGCTCGGCGACGTCCATGTCAGCCCGCGGAGGCCTCGACGACGCCGGTCACACGCCCATCTCCACCCTCCACGGTGAGACACCACGACGGGACTCGACCTTCACCGCGACCTACCTCGCATGTCCTCGCCGAAACTCGAACCCTGTACAAGTCAGAGAGAGACTGGAGCGTAAAATAACGACGGCAAGATAACTCAGGAGACGACAGTCACACGCCCTATTACCATCTCCAAGATACAACACCGTGACCGACCTCGGAACTATCTCACGTGTTCTCAGAGGCAGAGCGAACCTGGAAAGTAAAATACGCGCAGCCGTACGACTCGCGAGATACAAAGTACTTCAGTTCAGAGATTCGTCTGTCTAACCTCTACGAACACCTTGCATGTCGTGGACTGTGAAAGTTTCACTACGGCGACATATACCCGTGTGTCGTCCTATACATGTTGCGATTCAGGATGAACTTCAACCGGGGAACCCCTAACAGTTTGTAACTAAACGCGGTCGCTAACTACCCCTAGGGAGATTAGGAGAACCGACAAGCAGACATCTCTCCAAGGAACCAATGGCGGTAAATATAAGTGCAATAATACGCTCACAAGTACGATAAATTACTTCTTCAGGCATTTGATGGCGCTCGAAAACGTATCGAATCAAACACCCATGTATTCTTTATCTGAGTCAACTTTGGAGGTCTATAAATTATGCTGACACAAACATCTCAGCGAGTCTGGCTATTTAATATACAGGTCGATGAACCCCAAGTTAGAGAAAAAATATACTGCGAAATGACGCATGTGTTCCAAAGTGGATCAGAAGAAAGACATGCGGCTAATTATTTGCTTTAAAACACTAAAGACGCGATTTAAGCGTTCACAACAACCCCTGATGCACAAGATAAGACTGTTTTTGACACCATACTTTTTTTTGTCCACCTTCAAAAAAACTTCCGGAAGGGAAGGTGAAGGATCAGAGAGCTCACATTCCTGCCGAAAACCACCCGGTTCAAGAAAAAAAATTGTTGTGGTGAAGAGACGTGGTTGGTCGAGACGCCGACGAGATCGCGAACTTCACGACTCGTTCCCGCCTCGTGCGCGCGACCGCGACTTATCAGCGTCGCGCGTGGACGCCGACTGAAGCGCCGGCGGCGTCCGACGCCCAGAGTGCGAGAGCAGCGACGCCCCCTTCCCCCCTCCATAAACCCCTCTCCCCTTTGTGCACGCCGCGCGAGACCTGCGCCTAGCCTGGGACACGATAAGATTTCCGCTCCCGTGGGAAAAATATTCTCGTGGCACTTGGCTCGGGAAGCAACGCGTACTACCCGTGTGCAATTCTTCCGTGAGTAAAGTTCATATCAAACGAAACAATATTTTCGACATACTCCATTGCAGTTGGGTCTCGTAGAATGCCAGGAGAATGAGCTGTAGATAAAACAATACATAGGCATACAATAAAATACAAGTTGGGCTTTGATCAGTAGGTATACAAAAAAAACCGGCACAGAGAATCACGGACAAGGAATTAAGTCAGAAAACAAAGAGAAAACGCAATAAGTGAACAGGTCGACACAAACGTGAGCAACAACAAAATTAATATGGACAATACAACGAAGACAGCATATAAGAAGTAACTTACAGATTGGCACGAAGACAGAACGAAATAGTTAAGACAGTTCCGACGAACACAGTTGTACTCAATGAGTAAAGCAATGCCTCCTTTGATACGCAAGTACCATTGCAAGGATCCTTCAAAGAGCAATTAAAGTTTATGTTTGTATTATAATATCCCGCGGGTACGATCATAATATCTCAGTGGGACCTGCGTGCCGCGAACCACCTGGTTACCGACTCGTTAACTGTGTGGTTACGCACGAGNGTACACAGACACGAAATGGCATGGCGGTACCTTTCATGTGGGCGCACCCATTCACTGATTGGCTGCACGAGATGTTCAGGAACGGGCCTCGTGTCTGATTGGCTACTGCTGGCTGCGAAAGGTTCCCTATTGGCTGGGCGGCTGGCAATGTCGACGTTGATTGGCGAACAGCGTTCCGACGTGTTGCTTCCCAGTGACGCCATTTTGCTGGAGTTCGCTGCTGTTTCGCCTCTGTATTCTCGTTTGCTCTGGTGCTTCGGCGAACTTCCCGCGCAAGCATCCGCTACCACTAAGGATTCGTTAATTCAGATGTTTGTAGCACTGAATGTAAAGAATGCTACAGAAAGAACGAAGATATAGGATATTCCGTCCGCGTTTTCAGAGCTAGTTTTGACAAAGGGTAGTTCTATAGTCACTTCCGTCTGCCCGTGGCGTCATCGTGCTGCAAATTAAGTAAGCAACACCGTGTCGCCAATTCACGTATTTGGTTATTGAAACACAAATGTGCTCGTTGAAAAGTGTCAAAGTCAATGAAAAATGTAAGTAGCCCTCTGTTTAGAATATTTATTCACCCGCAAAATAATATTTTTAACTATAGCGACAATTCTGTGTCTTTCCTAAGCAGATTGCAGTAATAAAACCCTATAGTTACCGCCTAAAATTCTGAAGAAACAGAACACACGCGAATCTTGTTTATGCTATTCCCCATCGCCGTCGCTGTGCTTTCTTACGGTCGGACGTAACCTTAAAACGTTAATTCTTTTTTTTTTTTACTAGGGAAGTCCATTAAGGCCACGCGAACGCAAACAAACAACTACGTGCCGCAAATACATCTAACACGAGCGCCTTGTGTGAAGGAAACCATCTCTGAGGAGCGAAAATGTTATCTCGGGCAAGGCGCTCGTATTTGACTCCGCGCGTAGCGTGGGAGAGTAGGAGGATTGAACACACACACACACACACACACACACATACTGGACGTGTCTGGCACAGCGGCGACTTAAGTCTTAGATGATTAGTAGAGATCCAGATATTTCGCGAATTAATTAACAAGTTAAACTTCAAGCACGTGGACATTTTGAGCATCTGACTCTATCGCATGGCAGTTATGTTAGCCACGGCCCGGACGACTTTTGACCAAGAACGAATCTGCAAGAAAACAAGTACCGAATCCCGTGCTACCTGATCTCGGGTTAAATTGGAGAATCGGCTAACGAACAACTTACTTAGGCTCGGGAATACAAATGGTTGTAGTGTCTATTTTGTTCCTGAATGAATCTTCGAAATTCCCGTGTCTCTAATGATAAGCAATCGGGAGGTCGTCCCTTCCATCATCCTAGTCGATTGCAGTAGAGGTGGTTCTCCCCACAAGTAATTTTTCGTCCCAGTTTCGGGAAAATTATGATTTATTTTCTATACACATATATGCATACATAGATATAAGTACACATATACATATATTTGTGTGTGTGTACACACGTATATACTGGGTCTTCGGAAATTATTGAGCATAATTTTAAACCGAGACAAACAATTTCGTAAAAGGAACACGTGTCCGGAAACGCCCCNCTTAACGAAAGGGCTTGACATTACCCACCAGGTTGTCAATAATATCACATTTCAAAGATATAAATCACTATGCAGGAAGACGTTCTTTCATCACAAGTAGTTACTGATTGACTTTTAATAAATCAATTCCAAAATAAAGTTTTTTTCAAGGATCCGTACCTTCCTTAATAATTATTGTTATAATAAGCTGTATATTTTATTTTTTCTAGGGGTTGTAAGTGGGGGGGGGGGTCTTAAGACGCCGAACTTCAATCAGGGTGTCTTATTTTGTGTCTTACGCCTAAATTTTTTTTTAAGTGAATATGCCTTTAAAATTAGACCTACGCATTGAGTACCAGGACGGAAACGGCAATGAGACGTTTGCTGGGGGATGAATTCCAGCGATATAACTTCGTGACTAATGACACGATTGAAATAAATATGATTACGTATACGACTGCGATGTGACTACGTCCTTGAGTTGGCTCTGCGCATGCGCGTGTGGGGGCCCGTGGCTCCTGGAGGCAATGGGGTTGAAGCAGCGCCCGAAATGAATCACGGTGGGAGTACGCCCGGGGACATCCCCTATACCACACCGAGTGAGGTGGAGCAGGGGTTAGCCTCCGGACTTGCATTCGGCAGGACATGGGTTCGATTAGACCTGCTGGTCCGACCATCCTTATTTCGGTTTCCCGTGGTTTTCCGAAGGCACTCCAGGCGAGTGCTGGGATGGTTTACTTACTGCAGGCCATGGCAGATTCCTTCCCTGCTCCAGTTTCTCTACACGTCACGCGAAGCATTCTCTCTCTCTCTCTCTCTCTCTCTCGTCGACTCGCCTCTATACAACTTTCAGAGGCGACCCTATCATTTTACGGTTTAATAATAAAGACAAAACGGTGATCAATATCCCTTTCCTATGTTAAAAAAACCTGTACCGAAAGTTTCATTCACGGTTTCTTCGCAGTTTTTTTAATCAAACCTTTGAAAAATTACACTATAAATGACGTGTTTGGTTGTTTCCTACATATGTCACGTATCGCAGGCGTTTTATACGTGTGTTAACATAAAATTATCAAGTTTTTTTTTGTGTAATTAAACTTTCACTTATATTCTATCTATTATATTATTTAATTTGTATTTGACATGAATGAAAACACGGAGAAAATAGGAGTGTTGGAAATTCCTAGTAAGAAATAGTTCACATGCAAACTATTTTTACACTGAGTGCGCACGAATGCGATGCGTTGTCCTTTTGGTGTAATTTTATATACGTGGTTAAGCTTTGTTTGCACGAGGCGGAGGAATATCCTAGGAGTAGAACTTTAGCCAGGCTTTAGAAAAGTTGCAAGTAACCGTAAATGGACTACACCAAAAATGTATTGTAAAACACGCTTACATTTTTTTACTTAAAGAAATACAATTAAAGACGGAAATATAAAACGGAAAATATGTAGTGTTCGGACATGAAAATTGCCTTCAGTGCTGTTCGTAAGCAGACGATGCTCGAAAATATCGAACATGCTTTGATGACAGCTATACGACCGAAGCTTGGGGCATTGTTTGGGAAAATGTGCAAACGGCGGATTATTCGAAGCCAAAGAGTACTTGGGGAAAAGTGCAACTGCAAAAACATCACTTCTGTAGGCCTTTCTCCTGGTACGTGCAGCAGGTGTTTGAGAGAGATGGTACTGAATCACAAGAAACTTCTCTTTAAGCGCGCCAATACTCGTAACGCTGACGGTGATGCTTGTTCTGCTCGAAGTCATAGCATGATGATCCTGCGGTGATTTTCCATCGCTTTCCGCAAAGNGCTGACGGTGATGCTTGTTCTGCTCGAAGTCATAGCATGATGATCCTGCGGTGATTTTCCATCGCTTTCCGCAAAGTGAGGGTGAAGGGAGAACACCACACCCTATTCCTGCTCACGAAAAAATCCGCCAGCCCTTGCCTCTTAGGGAATAGAACCCTCGACCTTTGACCCACCAATTGGTCGTTTTGTTCAATATACTGAACGGTCATACGCATATGCAAACGCATGTTTAAAATTATGGTTATCATCATGTTCAAGAAATAATTTGCAAACACCGCCTATAGATTCCCCCCAATTTAATTTCCTTCGCGCACCAACTAAACACTCAGAAAAACCCCTAAACGTTGGCGATTATTTGAGCACTTTTGTAGGTCATACTTAGTTTTTTCTTTATGCTGGTTAAGTATCCATTCTATACACGTTAAAATTAAAGTGTCGTGAGCCTAATTTATGGTACCAATCTATCAGTGGACGTTGCGACACTGTTAGCATGTTAAATATGTTACAACTTTGTATCTTCTTATTTTATATAATTTTTTTTAATGTTTAATTTGACGTAATACGGAACTCTCATCCATAATTCGCTGCCAGCCGTGCAATACGCATATATTTCCGTATTTACGTGAAAATAGGCGCAGGTACACGCGAGCACTGTATTCATATAAATACTATCTTTTTCTCGCTTCCCCTCACTCTTTTCCTCATAATGGGCGTTGTATGTTTGCGCATGTGGTTATATGCACGTATGTTATACCTATTTCACGTAAGCCAAGGTTTTAAAAATTTAAAGTAAATAAATTTCTACTGAATATTTTTTTTTTTGTTATTATATAAAAACTTATATACAAGATACATTTTGAAAGAGAATGAGGCAAGTAGTGTACACTAAATATTGCTACTAACTGAAGTAGTGACCAACTACGGTTTATCAACCCAGTGTGGTGAAACCCTTCTGTCTGAAAGTGGAGGGTTGACCAGGTCCCTTTCTGTCCCCGTTTTTTTCCCATGCTCGGGGGGCCTATGCACGCCGAAATTAATTTCAAGAGTTGATTTCAAAAATGTTTAAATAAATTGAGAACTAGTTATAATAAAATTGTGCCACAATACTGAGTTTACGAACAGATTATTTTCCGAAGTAAAAATGATCCACATAAATCCTGCAATATGCGCAATTTATTTACGATCCTCTACAAACTACATCGCTCAACTTTTCCAGTAACAGTTTCCACTAGTCCTACGTTCGAGACACCTGTCTCGAAATCTGTATTCACTGTTCCAGAACACCGATAAAACCACGATAAGATTAATCTGAAGCCTGTCTGTCACCTGACAATCCAATGATATATTTACCGGTGGACACGGAATTCAATAACTGTAATGCCAACGTCACGGCATTACTTGAAGATCAACAAAAAAAAAGTATCCGCTGTAGTTCTTTGGGATTGCAATTTTAGCGTCACTTTGACGATGCAGGAACACTAGCCACTTGGTCCGCGGCAATATTACACTAGATAGCCAAAAAAAACTGGTATAGGCGTGCGTATGCAAATAACAGAGTACGCAATCAGAGTAACGCGATGTGGTCGGCAGCGCCTATATAAGATAACAAGCGTCTGGCAAAGTTGCTAGATCGGTTACTGCTGCTACAATGGCAGGTTATCAAGATTTAAGTGAGTTTGAATGTGGTGTTATAGTCGGCGCACGAGAGATGGGACATAGCATCTCCGTATTAGCGATAAAATTTGGATTTTCGCGTACGCCCATTTCACGAGTGTACCGTGAATATCGGGAATCTGGTAAAACATCAAATCTTCGACATTGCTGTGGCTGGAAAAACGATTGTGAACGAACGGGACAAACGACGACTGACGAGAATCATTAAACATGTCAGACGTGCAACCCTTTCTCAAATTGGCGCAGATTTCAATGCCTCCTGCATACCTTCAGACATTAGTCGAGTCCATGCCACGTCGTCTTGCGGCACTTCTGCGTGCTCGCGGGGGCCCTACACGATATTAGGCAGGTGTACCAGTTTTTTTTTTGGCTATTCAGTGTATTACACGCAGTGACAGAAGACATTAAGCAGTGGTTACAAATCGCTCAATTAATCCTGAATCAGACATATCCCATTTTACTGCGGTGTCTTATTTACATCATGAATGTTTTCTTTGCTTCTGGGTTTGAGCCGCGTCAAGATTTTTCCTCAAGAAGTTTCGATAGTCGTTGCAGATGCCATTTTTTTTTTNTGCTTCTGGGTTTGAGCCGCGTCAAGATTTTTCCTCAAGAAGTTTCGATAGTCGTTGCAGATGCCATTTTTTTTTTAAATTATTTACTCGTTGGTTTAAAATTACGGAATTGGTGTTCTCTATAAGAGTGACATACTGTTTTTTTGTAACAAGTCGCTAGGAGTGTAGCCGAGCTTGTTAGGGTCAGAGGTCTCGATAAAAATTAAAGGTTTATAAAATATAATAATGCACACGCCTACTATTTACACAGGCAAACTGCCTGTCTCCATTGGTTCACTTCTTATCCTGTCAACAAGCGCAATATTTAATGCTAATCTCAATTCTAAGTTACGTTCTCGTAGGTGTCTTTATACCTACCAGCTGCAGTCAATTAGTTATCACTTATTATTTAGCCCACACACACATTATCAAAATGTTAATTGCCGTACATTTACATCTTTACAAATGTCTATCACAAAGGAATCTAGTCCCACTTCCCCCACAGTGCAACCGGCCAGTCTTTTACGCTCCCGATGCATGTCGTTCCGACGTTACCGCGAAACCTGACGCTTAAGGCTATAAAAGGCTGCAACCTCTCGACACAGGCACAAGCCGTGGCTTATATGGCTCAGTTTGCCTGGCCCAGAAGGTTGTTCGCACCCCTAGTCGCGCTGAGGGAGAGGTGAGTGATGGCCAGAGGATTCACGCAGCCACTATTTCAATACATTCGACCTACGGAAGCAGCATCAGTCCCTATGGCCTTATCGCGGCACGTGTTATGCGGCGACTCGTTTTGTAACTCTGTGCGCGCTTATCGTGTTACCGGTGATGTTCTTGGAGCAGTACACTTCACAAACACGAGAGGGAGGAACAAGGGAAAGTATCCAGAGTGGCTGCATGTAACAATATATCAATTTGTTGCGATACGTTCCGGCAGTATCTGAAATATGCTATTAAAAACTTTGTATTGCAGTAGGTGCCGTTTTACGAAATTTTGCACAAAGGCGACTTTCAATAAGTGCTTTTACTGCTTGCAATAATTACTGCCAGCACACAAATTTTGGTTGAATTTATTTTAATGTATTTGTACCTATGGCATACACACATACCATATTTATATAGCCACCATTTTGGAAAGATATGACAGCTACGAAAAATGTGCAGGTTTAAGGTGGACTACCACACTTNACATATTTATATTTATATAGCCACCATTTTGGAAAGATATGACAGCTACGAAAAATGTGCAGGTTTAAGGTGGACTACCACACTTCAGCGATATATATACGGCAGTAATGATACTTTATTTTTCAGGTGTTGCTGCCTTACAAAATAATGGACAAAGTGGCCGAGAAGAAAATTTTTAATACTCACAATAAATATTGTCACCATAACAAGTTTAACTGAAATTGGTCTAATTTATCTGTAGATAAACCCGTAATTTTGAAAATGTTTGTCTTATCTAATGAAATAATATGGTTAAAGTGGCCTACCAAATAGAGTCTATATTATAAAGTAGGCAGGAATCTGTTCAGTGGTTTCCGAGATACTTAATAGTCCCCAAAAATTGTCAAGTCCATTATTCTGAAAATACGCATACAGCGTGGTCCAAAACTGTGGAAATATGGCGTCCTTGTTGTAGAGAGATTTTGAAACTCGGTCTACGGATTCAAAATATTTTAGCGGACAAACACACACACGCACACAGACCTACAAGCCAAGCGCACCCTCACGCACAGACACACACAGGAAGGTGGTCTCATAAACCTACCTTCCCTCCTTTTTCCAATCCCTCAGGATCCACCAAAACCTCCCAACCCAACCTCATCCTGCCCAAGGAATCTGCTGTAGGGAGGGATAGGACGCACGAAATTAAAAAAAAAAAAAAAAGCATCTTACATAATAGAATAATTTTAAAAAAAGTCATTCGATCTCACTGTGTTTCCAGAGTGACAAGGAGAGGAAAACATAATTTAAATACCCAACCAACACGTACGTTTTTCTCATCATTTTACTCTTTAAATTTACAATTACATAATACTCACAATAATATTTTGATGGAAATCAATAAATAAATATCTTCCCTCCACATATTTCCATTAAAAAAAAAAAAAAAAAAATGCAATGCTAGNTTTCTTTGGTTTCAACTCGACGCGGTGGTATAATCTTTGCTCGTCTTGGATCCCCTCCACATTCCTACCCTGCTCTCTCCCCCTCAATTTCCCCTCCGTTCGCGCGTCATTATTTTTTTATACGATTCAGATAGTTTTTTTTTAGTCGTTGCACGGCTGGCGCTCCTTCTATTCTACACCCTGCCGTCGCCTGATGAAATATGCAATGATTTAACTGCCGCACTTGTCCCGTGGGACATGAAGCCGTGATGGGGGCTGCCTTTAATTAAATGTGGTCACCTGAACTGCCAATCATTAGCGCAAATTAAACAGTTAGTCGTGTGGATAAAAGTTTTGTGTGTAAGTTGGGCTGTTTCTAATGTTTTGGTGTTTTGTGTGGCATAGTTTTGTTTGTCTTGGGTAAGCAGTAATGCTAGAAATTTTTTTTAATTTGTGGTTTTTGTTGCCTGTCTAAATTTTGTATCGGTTTAACTAAAACCTCGTGTTGCTGTGTTTCCGTGTTTTAACGTTGTCGTGTGTTGCCTTGTTAGCTGCCCGAGAGTTAATTCTTTTTTTAAGTGCTTCGGTGTTTACGACTCTCGCGTTGGTCTTTCATGTCTACGTTTTTAAAAGTTCTTAATCTTTACATTTGTATTCGGTCAGAGCTTTGACGGGTCTTTTGGCTGCCTCCACCGAAATTCCAATCTTTTTATAAACACTTTATTTTATATTAATTTTTTTAAGTGTTCCTTTAATGAAACGGGGGCTTTATTGGGCTTAAAGAACTGCCCTCCTTTATAATTGCTCAATTAATTCATTATAGTTAAAATATAATTTTTAATCATTTTGACATGTATTAATGTTTTAATTAAAGTTTATACAATATTCCAGTTTGTGAGCGAGTTTACTAAATTTGTGTGAATCTAATTATCATTATATGTGGATATAGAAAGAATTCATCATAATTTTTTTGCATATTTACATGTCAAGTATGTCAAGGGTGCCATATTTGGTTTTATGTATAATTTATTTGCAAAATATACAGATTGATATTTCACTCTTTAAACATTATTTGTGTTACGGCACAAGAATTCAAATATTCTGTTCAGGCTTCATTTTGAACATTCGTGAGAAAAATATGCACATTCCAGATGAATGGCTCCTCAGTATCATTCATTCCTCCCAACATGGGGTGTTGACCAGAAAATTAAAAAAAAATTAATCTGGCAAGCAAATCTGAAGAAACGCTCAGAATTTATCTTCTCCGTAGCGCACTCGCGGCACAGCATTCACACCACTCCAGATCCGAGATTTCAGCCTGCTCCCCTCGCCATACACCCGAAGATGCAAATACTGCTCATTTTTCCAAGCTTTTGCTTATAACATCACTCTTCCAAAAACAAATTCTCTGAGTCCCATAATCAAGATAGCCTATTTTGACCGAACAGTGCAAATAGATAATATATTAGTTAGTAATAATAATTTTTTATAAGTGGATTAATTTATTGATATTAATTGATTTATATGCATGATTTTGTATATGTTTATAGATATAGTTATTGTTAATATTATTATTGTATAAAATAAAAAATCTATTATTCGTATTTTTCTTTAATTATTATTGCTATTAACATTCACCCATTATTTCTAATTGATGAATATGCATGAATATGCTATTAATTTTCGTAGTGATGTTTGATTTAACCATCCAACTGCCTCAATTATAATTGATAAAATTATTGCTATAGTAGTAATTAAGTTAAATTTTAACACTATTGATATTATTATTAAAGGTGTAATTTTTTGTCATGTTATTAATAAAATACATTTAATTCAATTTAGTCCTTCTATTATTTTTGGTATTCAAAAATGAAATGGTGAGATGCCTCTTTTTATAATTAAATATCTTATTAAAAGTGTTTCTTTTATAAAGTTATTGATGTATTATTTACATTAATTATTATAATAATAATTGCTATTAACAATAATATTGGTGCAATAGTTTGTACTAAGAAATATGTTAATGCTGATTCTATAGAATTTATATTTTTTTGTTCTATGATTGTGTCAGACCCTTCTTAACGTCTTAATGTCTCTGCTATCAGAGTGTATCTGCCCCCAGAGTGATAACTTTCGTGACCTGATGTATTATAAGTTTCCTTCTTTGAAAGTGTTTAAGTCCCCAAAATACTATAACTTCTATTATCTTTCCTTTTCTGGGGGACACTCCGGATGGTGCCGCTGGTAGGCTGGTTTTCTTGGGGATCTCCCGTTTCCCCTGCTCCTACATTCCTGCGCAGCTCCATATTTACCTCGCTTCACCGTCATNGCAGCTCCATATTTACCTCGCTTCACCGTCATCGACCCCCGCAAGACTCCGATGTCGAGAACCGCCCAAACCTCTCCACTCCCCTCTGAAGGACGCTCGGAACTTCTCACGACTAAGTCACAGTTGACATCCGCACTTGCTGTACAACACCGCATGCTTTCGCCGCCAGTATCAGGATAGTTTTGTTGGTTTCCGGACTGTATCCGCGTCTTGCTTGCTTCTCTAACCGGCGTTTCGCCGTGCCTTGCGGGGAGCATCTCGAGGGTCCTTCAAAGTAGACGATAACCAGAAACTGGAGGAATTGCAGACAAGGCACTCTGAGACTTACCGTATAAATGCCTCCTTCAGTTTATGGTTTCCAGTCTAGTTTCACGGAACCTGAAGATGTCTACTGCAAGGTTCGGCGAAACGTCGGTCATGCTGCTACAGCCCGGAGGCTGAGACAGCCACCCCACACTTACACTTATGGGGAATCCCTAGAAAATTCTTTTCGATAAATCGAGGTCACATCTAGTCATAAACAAGAATTGCGACCGGCCCTCTCAAGGTCGCGATGTGCGTTCCCAGGTAGCTTAATTTGTCACAATTTTTTAAAAATATTTCTACTTTATATATATAATAGTATAAATATACTCGTGTGTGGCGGAGTTTTCTCGTCACATGTTTGGTTTTCCATCTGTCTACAAATTTTCAGATCTCCCTAATTTTTAGGTATCACATACAGTTAATCTGAAAGTTTTTTTAGTGTGTTTTCATGCATTCACAACCAGTGACTCGGCTGGCGAGATTCATAATTGTGTCATGATCTTGTGCTGCGGGATAAAAATTCGGTACAATATTATATTCCCCTGGAAGTACTTCTACCTGTCTAACGATATTGTTATGTGGGTTGCTGCTTCAAACAACTTAGGCGTTTTATCTCGTATACCACGAAATTTCCTTGAAAATTTAAATCCTTTTTGGTAGTTGCTTATGTTATCTCTGTAACGGCTTGCGATTTGTCGATTATGGCGGGATGTGACGTAATGTGGAGAGCTGACCAGCGGCCTGCCGCTCTAGGCGCGGGGGCTCGCGGGCAAGGGAGGGTTGGGCGGTATAAATACTGCAGAGTGAACTCAGCTGTTCCTAACCCACCCCCTCTCTACTAGCTCTTTTTCCTATCATAATAAAGAGCATGATTCCTATCCTCTGTCTCCCGTAGCATTTTCTGTTAAATATGATAATGCATGAAACAATTTTTAATTCTTTCATGTCGAAGGGGTTTTTACGGTGACTATGCCGCTTTTTCCCTTTCTCTTCTAAATAAAGTTTAGCTATAAGTACACTCAGGGAGGTTGTCATGGCCAAAAGCAGGCCATGGTNTTCCCTTTCTCTTCTAAATAAAGTTTAGCTATAAGTACACTCAGGGAGGTTGTCATGGCCAAAAGCAGGCCATGGTAGCCCAATCCCTCTTTGCCGTGATGCATGTCTCCTTGCATGAAATCCCTTCCTTGTAGGCGTATGGGGCTTAGCCCTGAGACGCACATAACTCCCGTTCCTACCGCGGGCTCATATAACACTTATTTTTAGAGAAGTTAGTTAAAAAAAAGGCGGTTCCTAACCTTCAATCCGAAAAAAAAACCGCACGTCCTCCTGGACTTAGATAAAGTAATAGGCAATTTAAGTTAAAATGATTTTATCTTTTCCTTTCAGGCCAATATTACCGTCGTATTGTGATTTAGTAAAAGCCGGTAAGAGTTGGCTCTTCTGACTCTCACTGTCAGCTTATTATATTTTCCTTTAAGTTTTCAGGATCTACTGGGGATTCGGGGAGGGGGGGGGCGAGGCGAGATGTCCAAAAGTGCCACTCCTCCCACCAGGGTGATGTGAAAGCACCACTCTGGTTAAGCCAGCACTAAATAAAATTCAACGAAGGGGTCCTGCCCCCTTTCTACTAGCATTTCCTCCACCCACTAATAAAGAGCATGGTTTCTACTTATCTGTTTTCTGTAGCATTTTCTGTTAGTGCATGCAACAATTTTTAATTATTTCCTGTCGAAAGGGTTTTTACCGTGTCTATGCCGGTTTTTTCCCCTTTCTCTTCTTTAGTTATAGTAGTTTAGCTACAAGTACGCTCACGGCCGAATTGCGGCAATGGCAAACCCAATCCCTTGCCGCCGCGATGCACGTCTCCTTGCATGATTTCCTTCCCTTAGCCCTGAGACGCACTTAACTCCCGTCCCTACCGCTGGCTCACACCTAACACTTGGTTTTAGAGTAGGTTAAACAAATTTTTTTTTTAATTGGGTGGGCAGGCACGGACATGGCCCGCCGCGAAAGCTCGAAGTAGAGACGGCCAGCAACTAGAGAGAGAGAGATGGCCAGCAGCTAGAGAGAGGCGGCAGGAGGCGGCGGACGAGGAGACTTCTCTGAGACTACGCCTCGCAATATTATGGGTGCCATGCGTGACACACTACTCAAGTTAATGTACGTCCTGCGACTCTAAATTTCTGGCAGGAGTCGGGACTTCATTCTTCTCATAGAAGATAGGGCGCGTGAACTTTTTCTTGAACTTGGTCGTACGCCGGGGAGTCGCCTTCGGAAAGACAGGGCTAAAGAGATACCGTGGGAAATATCCTCATATGCTACTGTTAAGGAAGGGACTTCTGGGAACGTTCTGAAACGACATTGTGTGGGAGGGCAGTAGCGTCGAAGCGGTCCAGGAAGCTGCAAACATCAGTCTGGTTTTGGATGCTGGGTGTTGTGGGCTGGGAGGTATGAGATTACAAACGATAGGGCGTGAACTACCGACATCGCGAGGTGTCTTGGTGGGGAGAATATTCCCGGCTCTGCCCTGATGTGTAAGAGCGGTGTTGTGGCGAAGCACTGCCGACTCCCCCAGGGGTCAGGGAAGGAGAGTGTCCTCGACTTCAGGACTGTGTAGTGAATGGGTGATAGTTACATCAGTGTTTGGTGAGGAAAGTACCCTCGACTCAAGGACTGATACTGTAAACGAGATTTTTCGTTGTGAGTCGGAAGCAGGAAGAATATCATAAACTTTAATTTCATTCGTTTTTCGGGGAGCCTCTTGCCCAGAGCCTTTTTAAATGAAAAATGTAAGAATTATATTCGAGTATTTTGTACTTCTCATTTATGCTGATTTCAAGTCAGTTCAATTTTTTTAATGTAATTAAATCTTGTTTTATTTACATTTACTAAATAAAATTTTGTAGCATTTTCTTAAAAGCAAAACAAATTGTATTTCTACAAATACATGAGAAACTATAAATGGGTCTTATCATTTGCATTTACGCTCCACAAACCTAGGAAAGCAAAATTCCTGTGTCAAATTTCTTCTTCATAGTTAAGTTTTAATGTTTTTGACTTAACGCTTCCCATCCATTCCTCATCACAGTTGCTCTTGCTCTTGTGGTTAGGATTAGCGGAGTTTCAGATGGGAAGTTGCGGTGGATGGTGAAGGATGGGGGAGTCCGTCACAAGTAACAAGTGGCGGCCGTAAATAATAGTTTTGTTACCTCTGCTGGAATAAATGATAAATTTGCTGAGATTCACGCATACGTAGAAACACTGATTTAACGAAATTAATTTAACTAGGGCGTACACTTATGGTACCGGGTCGCAGCACTCGCTTGCTGAACATTTCATTCAAAGTAGCAGCTCGGGTAGCAGGAGCACTGCTCGGAGCGCGAAGCGTATTCTCACCGAAGTGTATTCTTGCCGAAGCGTAGTCGCTCTGAAGTGTATTCTCGCCGAAGCGTATTCTCGTGGAAGCGTAATCTCGCCGAAGCGTAGTCTTGCCGAAGCGTAGTCTCACCGAAGCGTATTCTCACCGAAGTGTAGTCTTGCCGAAGCGTAGTCGCTCTGAAGTGTATTCTCGCCTAAGCGTATTCTCGCGGAAGCGTAATCTCGCCGAAGCGTAGTCTTGCCGAAGCGTAGTCTCACCGAAGCGTATTCTCACCGAAGTGTAGTCTTGCCAAAGCGTAGTCTCACCGAAGCGTATTCTTACCGAAGCGTAGTCTTGCCGAAGCGTAGTCTCGCGAAAACGTATTCACGCCGAAGCGTAGTCTCTCTGAAGTGTATTCTCACCGAAGCATATTCTCGTGGAAGCGTAATCTCACCGAAGCATATTCTCGTGGAAGCGTAATCTCACCGAAGCGNGGTACCGGGTCGCAGCACTCGCTTGCTGAACATTTCATTCAAAGTAGCAGCTCGGGTAGCAGGAGCACTGCTCGGAGCGCGAAGCGTATTCTCACCGAAGTGTATTCTCAACGAAGCGTAGTCTTGCCGAAGCGTAGTCTCACTGAAGCGTATTCTCGCGAAAGCGTATTCTTACCGAAGCGTAGTCTTGCCGAAGCGTAGTCTCGCTGAAGCGTATTCTCGTGAAAGCGTAGCCTTGCCGAAGCGTAGTCACTCTGAAGTGTATTCTCGCCGAAGCGTATTCTCGCGGAAGCGTAATCTCGCCGAAGCGTAGTCTTGCCGAAGCGTAGTCTCACCGAAGCGTATTCTCACCGAAGTGTAGTCTTGCCAAAGCGTAGTCTCACCGAAGCGTATTCTTACCGAAGCGTAGTCTTGCCGAAGCGTAGTCTCGCGAAAACGTATTCACGCCGAAGCGTAGTCTCTCTGAAGTGTATTCTCACCGAAGCATATTCTCGTGGAAGCGTAATCTCACCGAAGCATATTCTCGTGGAAGCGTAATCTCACCGAAGCGTAGTCTTGCCGAAGCGTAGTCGCTCTGAAGTGTATTCTCGCCTAAGCGTATTCTCGCGGAAGCGTAATTTCGCCGAAGCGTAGTCTCGCTGAAGCGTATTCTCACCGAAGCGTAGTCTTGCCGAAGAGTAGTCTCTCTGAAGTGTATTCTCGCCGAAGCGTATTCTCGAGGAAGCGTATTCTCGCCGAAGCGTATTCTCGAGGAAGCGTAATNATTCTCACCGAAGCGTAGTCTTGCCGAAGAGTAGTCTCTCTGAAGTGTATTCTCGCCGAAGCATATTCTCGTGGAAGCGTAATCTCGCCGAAGCGTAGTCTCGCCGAAGCGTAGTTTCGCCGAAGGGTCTTATCGCCGAAGCGTAGTCTCGCGGAAGCGTTATCTCGCCGAAGCGAAGTCTCGCTGAAGCGAATTCTTGTCGAAGCGCGATTGCGACGATGCTCAGACTGTCCACTTCGCGGCACTGCAGTCTGACTTCTTGCCTTGCTCTCCCCTCGATATATCAGTGGTGCCAGATGAATCCCCTTATTATCCACAGATTACACAAGTGAATTCTACATAAGTCCACAAACAGGTGCACAATGTAACATTGCACATAATTATGCACATTTATATATCATAAAATTTTTACTGCATATACTTACATAAATTTTTGCAGCCAATGTAAATTCGCTTAGAATTTTATTTTCTCCCTTTAAAAACATAGTTTGATCTTGTTGCCAAAGTTGTGCGATTATTGAACGACAACTTTCTCAAGTAAAATGATCTGGGAATGCAAGGATAGAGAGATTGGCCATTATTTCATATTAAAAATTACAAATGTTCGTTTCGCGCTAAAGTTAACCTTTTGTAAGATTTCAGTCGTACTGAGACAACCCGCATAGCACTCCTGCTGAACAAGTACGGGCGTAACCAGGCGAAACCAGGCGATGCATCTTCCGTGATTTTCTTCCGAAGAACCGCTGTCTGTATCAGGGTTTCCTCATTGCAGATTAGAGGGAAAACGCCATTATCACGAGGGATTTCGTGGAGCCAGATGAAATAAAATCGACGCTATAACACTCCGTCACCAAAACTACAGCTCGCATCTACGTTCGTGAGTGATCGATTTTAATCTATACGCGAGTTGCATGTCTGCTCGCGAATTGCAGGCACTTAATATCATAGGTGCATAAATTTCGATTGAAGCCGGCGAAGTAAGTAATTGCACTTTCACAAAGATGAGCGGACGGTACCTAAAGAAAGTAGCGGGTGTGCCTGCAAGTAAATATTGTTGCAAAAAACCGAGTCCCTAGTACCTTTTTCCTGTAGCGGAAGAAAGCATTGGAAGGGAACATGCTCGGAAGAAAGAATTATTTCGAAAGAAAAAAAACATTAAGAGTTTTTGTCTGTTAACACATAGACTTGCGTTAATAGAAATTGTAGCTTTACATTAAATATAATTTTCTTTTGAAAACATCGGTTAAGTTTCGAAGCGCTCCGAAAAAAAATAAACTCTCGTGATATATTTCACAAATCGCGTAAGGTGGACTTTCGACGGAACGACGGATGGGCCACCGCCATCCTGACGACATTCCGTGGACGCGAATACGCGCTTTGAAATAAAATGCAAGGCGGTGGATCTGTGTATATTATATTAGGTGGTAAATTCAGGAATTCAAAATGTAAACAGTAATTCAGTGTAAATTATTACCACGCAAAAAAAAAAAAAATTATCTCCGCGAAATGTTTATCTCTTGAAAATGTATATACCTCCATCTAAAGAAAGATCGCGATGTTCAGCTGTCACACTGGAATGTTTCCGTACGGAAGGTTTAACGGACGACTGATTGTTGTGAATCATTTTCAACTGACGGGCGAAATAACAGACGGATAACTGACTGACGGGTGCGACAGATGGTTGTGAGCCCAGCCATGCTTTGCATAAAAATCTTGAGGAGATAATTTGCTCCAAATATATATAAAAAAATATATATAATTTTTTTTCAAATGCTCTGCATCGTTTTCATTATTGAAGCGAAATAGCCCCTTGGTGGAATTATTTTTTCATGTTACGGATAGTTACGTTTGGTAGGGAAAAAAAATTACGCGTTGCATTAAGTAAACAGTTTTACGTACACAAGAGATAATATAGCAGGAATAACTTACACCACATTATTGCCCGTCCAGATTTTGCATATGCCAAATAATATTGTTCCTGAAAGATTAATATTTCGAGATACGTTTTCAAACATTACGAGAAAGTATATGATGGTTCAACTGCGACTTCTCAATTAATTATTCATCCAGCGTAATTACACAGACATCGGTTGTAAGCAAACAAATAAGTAGGCGCGCGTAACATCAGTGCAACCACGTGAGTTAAACGAACAATGATATTTGCATGGAAACTAGTTTAGCATAGAAAACATTTCAAAGTAAAACAATGTTTTAATTTCAGCTGCTCCGTTAACTGTTATATGATTATACGTGCCCCAGTATTTCATTTTATTCGAGATCTACCTTGCAGTAAAAAAATTTCAAAGCTTTTGTGTGATAGCAGAATAAGGGCAGACGTACAAACAAGGAAAAATGTTCAATTATTTTCGGTTGTAATAAATTATTCAGATATTTTTGCCGAATATATGCGTATTACATTACGTCAAACTATGTTATTATTGGCATGTATGTGATCACAGATCGTTCGCAGTGTGGCAGTAAAACAAAATTTTGGAATGAAATTTTATATACTTTTCACTTTTAGTTTAAATGTTGGGACATCCCCGATGTCTACCCTTCCTCCGAGTGGAAAAATTAACATTGCCGTATATTTTAATGATTGGATTAAATGCGTCAAACGATTGACTGGGAAATTCCTGTATATGAATATAAATGTGTCCCTACTATGCTAATTTTACTGTAATCCGGGGAAAGGAAATGAAAGCAATTTCAGAGGGGGCCATTTGAATTTAAATAGCAGCGATCAGTGTTTGCAACATAATATGTGCATATATTGTAGGAGTTTCGTTTCAATTTTTTTTTTTTTTATTCACCGAGAACTAACTGTAACAATATTAACAGTTACAGTGTTTTTTAGGATGTACGTTAGTAGAATTCTCATGTTTTTTTGGTAGTCAACAATTTATACGAACATTTAGACAGTATAAAATATGTTTCATTATCTCTTAAATTTAGGTTAATTGACTAGAGATATTTGTTATGTTTTTTCGAATAGTTTTCATGTTGAAGGATTCCAAATGAATTACTTTATGGAGGCCTTGTAACCTCAAGAAACCCTTTGGCTGAATTCAAGAATTCAAACATTGGGTTTTAATAACTTCAAAATTTTTTCATGTAACATTTAAATTTAAAATTTTAATAATTACATTTAAAAAAGTTGTATTTATTTTTAATTGATTAGCTTTTTTCATCTAATAGTCTCTGATATCAGATCTCATAAAGGTAAAATATTCTTAATACGTAGAAAAAAAAGATAAATAAATGTATACCCTTAATATAGTGAGTTGCGTTCTCTAATTTTACGTGTAGTGATGTAGGTAAGTACCATTCAAGAAACTATGACCTCTTGTTTTCAATTCTATAAAAGGAGTCACAGCGAAATTACGAAAACCTGAAGCGAAAGGTTTCAGAAATCTGTGGCAGAGCGTTGAAGTCACATGACTGTATCAGAGTTATTATCTGTTCAAATGTTTTGTCAGCTAGGTTCACTGCGCTTACTGAGCATATCTCAGTCCCTTTTCTACGGGGGCCATTGTAACTTTAGTCCAATAGGAACAGTTGCTGGCACGGGAAAACTCCTTGCATCTTGGGTGGAAGAAAAATGTCCAAACGAGTCGAATATACCGCGTAGTTACCCACACTTATTTCCTCTATGGCTAGAAGAAGCAAGATAGTGTTAACTCATCTCGCTTTGGTACACTGTTGAAGACATGGCGGCTTATCTGGTCAGAGTTAATGTCCTCCAGGCACCGACTATAAGGTGCTTGGAGGTTGCGGGTATTATAATGAGGTAGACTATTACTGTTGTATTTTGAAGTATGGATATATTGTCTCGTGTCTATATTCACAAATACGCAACATCAAAACTTTAGAGGTGCGGTACTGTGCTAGTTCGGTTACTCGGATTTACTGGGCGAATTCTTGGTTGAGTGGGGCTTCTGTAGGCGACGAATTTTATACTTAACTCATCGGTGAGTGTGGGTAGGCTGTCATCTGGGGATGAGTTCCAGCGAAGTGGTAGGCCTTGGATGCAGGCCCCCTGTGCTGCTTCTCCCTGGACTGCTGTTCGGACTCGTACTCACGCAACTCTCCCCGCGGCCCGGTGATGATCAACTGTCCCCCCTCTACTCTCGAAACGGGGTTTTTATGCTTGCAAGCCCCCCAGTCTTAATTGTCGGCACGTGGCGCCTTGTAGGGGTGGGAAGGAGGTGTGAGGGGGTGAGGTGGAAGAGCTCCGAACAAAGCCTTCCACCACACGTGTCCTCGCTTAATTGTCGGCACGTGGCGCCTTGTAGGGGTGGGAAGGAGGGGAGGGGCGGGGGTAATACCTCGGCACCAATACAGCTCGTCAGTATTTCTTCCGTGGTGCGTATTTTCTGCGTTCAGGCGAACTACACGTGATAATTTGCTGATAACTCGAAAAAGCCCTGCACTCCACAGATCTCGCGGTGGGCGAGAGGTGTCCGGGGTGAAGGGGGTGAAGGGGGAAGGCCTACGCTTCAGCTCCACGTGTACCGGAATTTTCCACCTGCCTGTGGTTCCACGTGCCCTCTCGTAGGCGCCAGCGAAGTGCGCTAGGCGGGGGGTGGTGTGAGGGGGTGATGGATGTGAGCCAATATCGTGCTANTAATACCTCGGCACCAATACAGCTTGTCAGTATTTCTTCCGTGGTGCGCATTTTCTGCGTTCAGGCGAACTACACATGATAATTTCCTGATAACTCGAAAAAAGCCCTGCACTCCACAGATCTCGCGGTGGGCGAGAGGTGTCCGGGGTGAAGGGGGTGAAGGGGGAAGGCCTACGCTTCAGCTCCACGTGTACCGGAATTTTCCACCTGCCTGTGGTTCCACGTGCCCTCTCGTAGGCGCCAGCGAAGTGCGCTAGGCGGGGGGTGGTGTGAGGGGGTGATGGATGTGAGCCAATATCGTGCTATAATCCCTAAACTGGCATGCGACAGTGTAAATGGGTCAATTGTTACGAATTTAAAAAAAATTGCTAGTGCATCTTGAAGATATACTCGATAGTACGGTTCACGCAGTTACAAGTTTCAGAGAGGAGAAACGACATTTTTATTACTATTATTATTATTATTACTACTACTACTATCATCGTCGTCTAATTTCTTCCTGCGATTTTTTTTTTCGAACTTTTCAAAACAATTTTTATGGAAAGAATATATCATTAAAAAACACCAAATTTCTGTGTGGTTTACACAATGAACAAAAAAAAACTTTGTATTCGTTGGGTGTTTAGTAACTGAAAAGAGTAAAAAATGATATTGTGTTACCTTTGTTACCAGAGAAAACTTGGTAAGCAGTCATTAGCAAGAACGCATTTTCAGAACAACAAATATTTTACTGGTCGTTGAGTTTGAAACATACGTAATTACAAGGCTAGTTCCCCTTTAATTATATTTTATTTTCATAAGGCATTTAAAAAAAACATATTTTCGGATGACTTGAAATCGTAGAACCCAACCATTTCATGTTTCGCATTTAAAAAGAGTTTTCCTCGCTGTGATTTGTTCTCGCGGTTTGCTGTTTCCACTGAGCCTCGGATAGACTGCTTCCTATATTAGCATCGACACTGTAATATGAACACTTACGTTGACTATGAACTGATCGCTGCGAACATACGTGTTAGGGTCTTCTACAGTGTTAGACTGTTAATGCCGTTAGCGGTAATCGCTCGTATGTAGTTCCCGAACCCTTAAGAACCTATACTTCTGGGTTTGTATGTTATATTTTCTCGATTTTTTTTTCTTAGCATGGCGACGTCTTCGTAGCCGTGGAGTCCGCGGTTTATAGGCGACTATTTCCTGTTTGGAAGTTTCCAGATTAGTGTAGGTTTGCTATTACCTAACGAAAGGAGGGTTTCGTTTCCGAGTAGCGAAGTGCTTATCTAATACTCGAAGGCGTCGAACCCGTGCGTCGTTTCAGAAGTTCAACTTTTCGCTGGTCATTTTTGAAGTAAAAAGACTAGAGCCCGCTTTCAACGCGTTCGTGAGTGACGTAGCTTTTAATCAGTATTTGCAGCACCCGTATGACCCCTTTTTCTCGAAAACAACACGACACCGGGGGTTCGCGAAAAAAAAAAAAAATTGTGATAACTGTACCCTATATGAATCATCGATTGGTAGTAATTCCATTCCCCCGAACATACCGGAAGTAGGGGTACGGGGGTGAGCTTTGAAATTGCAAATGGGAACGGTGGTCGTATATGGTATCGTTGGATAGATCGTCTAAAAGGAAGCAACATTTACTAAAACAGTTGTTTTCTGACGTCCATAGTTTACGCACAATAAAGTTAATTATGTAAACTGATGGTTTTTGAGGTGCGTAGTTTACGCGCAGTGAAACTGAACGAAAACTATTTTTATTCTTACAAATTTGCAAGGTCGAAATTTCAATATACTCCTTCATTTGGCTATGGCATCAGTAAACTGTAAATTACTACACTCTAAACTATAAACATTGAGAATTGAGCCAAATAAGAAAAACAGTGAAAATTGAGCAACTGATAATCACTGCCAGATAAATAATTACTATAGTGGCTAAATTTAATTGATTTATTTGTGATTCCTACTGAATGTCAAGAAATACACTACTATATATCACTTTTTCTCAGTTAATTTGCTTTATTCGCTGGTCAGCAGTAGCTTATCGACTGACTTTCAGTGAATGTTATTTCAATGATTGATATCATTGATTCGGATTTAGAGTGTATCACAACACTAAAACACGGTAAAGTAGCTACGCTTTCCGTGAATCCTCATGGCTACTACTATTTTTCAGGCTGTGTGTATGCCGATGGCACTGCAACTTATGGCGCAATGGATCCTCACTTGAACCCTCGGATCTTATCTCGCCAACTGCTGGATTCCGTTACAAGCGTGTCTGGATTATTGTATCCCTTCCTTGCTAACCTATCCCCACTAGAGCACTCTCTTCCTACATTCGCCCCTTTTTTTCCAAACATGTATATAACCAACTACAAAAGATATTGATTTTATAAATTTCTCTTATGTCTCCGCAATTGATGTAGGGAAATATTTAGAAGTAATTTCTGTATCTCCTTGGGATCCTATTTCTGTGTGCTATAGACCACTCTGGTTTCCTCTCCCTACCCTTTCTCCTCTGCCGTTGCCATTCATAAACAAACCCAAATTAACTCCTTTTTTTCTCATTTTTTTTTCAGACAAGTACTTTTCTTGTCTAGCCGTTCCCTACCATATGTCTTCCATACTTCCTTTGCTCTAATTCACAAATGGGAAGCCAAATTTATTCTAAAGTTTTATAGATTGTTATCAAAATAATGGAAACACAATGTTCTGGATCACAGCATAATTGTGAGGTTGTAACAGTGATTATTCGAAGCTTGGTGTTGCAGTGAAGGACGTTAGCCTGCAGCACGCCAGGCGGTGTGATACGTGTTCGTACGTGCTATCAGCCAGGCGTAGTTGCGGTAAAATGGGAGACCTCTCTATCTTTCAACGAGGGCAGATTGTTGGAGTCGAGTTGAGAGATTTAGGCGGCTCTTAACAACAGGGTCTTCACAGCCGATGAGGGTGAAATGAGGTGAGAATGTAGCAGGGCCGGAATGCAAGGGCGAGCAAAACTATGCAAGGGCGAGCAAAACGGGAGATCCCCGAGAGAAAAAAAAAACCACTGACCAGTGGCATCGTCTGGCACGATCCCCACCTCGCGAAAATCTGGTACCCGACCAGGTGTTGAATCCGGTTCGCCTAGGTGGGAGGCGATCAGTCTAACCCCTCAGCCACCGCGGCCTCGTGGGTTGTTGGAGAACGGTTATTTGGAACAAGTGTGCCGAAGACTGCCAGTGTGTTGGATGTATCGAGAGCAACAGTGTTCAAGGTGACAACGGCGTACGCAACTCGTGTCAAGACATTATCGCCGAAGAGTAACAGTGGACGAGAACCAATCCTCAGTGATCGCGATTGCCGGACATTGAGGAGTACTATAGCAAAGAACGGCAGAGCTGACGCAACACGAGTGGCGTGAGAACTCAATCAGCATCTCGAACAACCTGTTTTTGCAATCAGAGTCCGACGCGAGCTGCGCAAATCACGATAGTTCAAGTGTTTCCATTATTTTGGTAGTACTGTATATTAATAATTCCTTTCCCTTTCATTGAAAAAGCAGGTGGTGTCATGTTATTTTGTTACAAAATTAAGTAACTATAGGATTAAATCTGTATTTTGCTATGGATGTATATCATAATGAGTCAATTGGCAAAAAAAAAAACTTGCCGTGACATAACATTGTCATTTCAGGGTTTTAGATAAAACAGCTGCAAGGTCTGAAAGCCAACTATGGAATCTGGTGGATATGGTATTTCGCACCAAACCTTTCAGTTTTCATATCTCGGTTCAAGTAAACACTGTGCAGTCATTTGTTACTTAATCCCATGTTTTTTTCGTCTTGACTATTTTGAAATATATTCGTTTGAAATTTCTATTTCTTCACAGCTAAAAATGTATGTACTTCTTACAAACGAATTACAACGAATAATTTTAGAAAACATACAAAATGTTTTATGTAACTCAATGTTTATAATAATTTTTATTTCTGCAACACTAGATTGTTAAAATTAATCATTAGTTTTACACATTCCACACTAAGGTTTTGTGAAGTATGCTGTTATTTATTTGTGGTGTTGCGAAATATTTTTTAAAGCTAACCTACAAAGAATAACTTGTACAAATACAGCAAAAATTACAGCACTCCCTCGATAATTACTACAGGCCAAAGGTCGCTTTACGTTTCCTAGCTCGTATTACACAAGGAATCATCTCACAAAGTGTTTATCTGGAGCTCTCAATAGCTCTGTATTGGTTATTAAAACATTCAACAGCGAGCGTGATATCAGATATCCATACAAACTCATGAAAACGCCAATATGTGGAGAAAAAAAAAAGTGGGACGGGAAAAAAAATTACTCTAAATTACTTTTTTTTTCAGTCCACCCACTTTATTATGTTGGTGGATTTTGCTACACCTAAGTAGGCACAAACATCAGTAATTACCCGTGAATCTACTCCAAGGCCCCTTCAGCAGTTATTTGCACAGTGAAGAAAAACAAAAATGGCGGCCAAAATAGTTCATAAAGAATTAACATCTAAAATGCAAATTGAAAAACACTCTTTCGTTGAATTATTACTCGCGGTAATAATTTTTAAAAAAAATTCTTTCCACTATTTAACTTAAAATGTATTAATATAGGACTACCAACTACAAGGTAATTACGAAAGATACCATTACAGAAGATTATTGCGTGTACGTAAAGGCACGTGTATACTCATGTATACATGCACTTAGACACACTCACACGGAATAAACTAACGAAGGTTGAGTTTTCTTTTCACTGGTCGTTTGGTAATTAAGGAGAAAATTAAAAGTCTTAAAGAATATTTACCAATGCTTTAGCTGGCGAGATGACTGTCATGGTTCGTTCAGTTCATGGCGTTACGCACAAATTGCCATCTGCAGCGTCCGTAACTGAAGCCTCTAAGGTATCATCTCGGGACCGCAAAATTCCGGATTCGAAAACCGGGCACGTCAAGGTAGTTTGTGCGGTTTCTTAAGGAGACTTCTAATCAAAATATTTTCTTTAATATTAAATTAATTTTTTGCATGTGTACCCGTGTCTGAGTGTATCAAAACTCGGAGAAAATAAGTGTTTCTAGACAACGGTAAAAAGCATTTATCTAAAGCCGCTTCTTTATATTTTTTCTTCTGTATGAATTCAAAAAGAGAACAATTAGTGAATGTTATTAATTCAAGTTTAGAGATTTCCTGCGCAGTATCCTTAAGAAAGAGAAAAAAATTCAAAGTGACATTTGCAATTCAATCCGTAGGTTTCCATTATGGGGCGGGTTCATGGGATTGCCATGGATGAGGAACTCTATTGTGCATTTTCGTTCATTTTGAAGGCAATCAACTGTTTGTCCACTCGCAGCTTAAATTCTTTAAATTCGTAAGAAAAATGCAAAAAATAATCACTACCTAGCTGGGCATTAAGATAGAGCCACGTGGAAAATAAAGATTATTAGTGGGTATAAGTTTCCAAGAACTAGTAAAAATTTCTCGTGAATTTTCTTTCTGGGTTGGATTAGTTATGAGAAACCATTTTGGGACGTCAAAGCTGGGCAGGAATAATTTCCCCCCTTTTTCCTCCTCTCGTATACGCCACTGGTTTCCTTCGCGCGTAGTAAAATTCCACTGTTGCAGAGCTAATTTGCTAGGAATTAAACTGTAGCAAGTGCAGGTGATGCCCCTGAAGGTCACAGTTTACTGCTTCGTAAAGCTCTGGCGTGAATGTATGGGCTGTAAAATATTTACTAAGAAGTTATCTTTAGGGCTTAAAGAAAAGATATTAATTAAAAAAAACAATCAAAACATATGTACAGTAATTAAGGTTGTAGTTTTGTACATTCTACTTCTTATACTTAGCTCCTTCTCTTTCCTCTCTACCACTCTTTTTTTTTTTTTTTTTTTTNAGATCTAATGAGAAGACTGATTTCATTGTTCTGTGCATGCCGCCAACATGGACTCTCGGAGTGCTGGCTGTCACAATAACGTCGTCGAACAACAACTTGGACGTTCTGGCCAAAAAAAAAACTTGTGACTAACTGCACTGAAGCAACAAAAATAAAACTAAACATTTTAAAAATTAGAAACAAACACTGCATAAATTATATGAGCAAACTCACTAATAATGGTAGCTTCATCAGTTTTAAATACATCGTCATCTTCTGTGCAGTTATGCAGAAATGCTCATTGATCACATCATTGCCCAAAGTTGTTGAATCTGAAATTTAAATAACGGTTAGTTTATATTGTAATACAGTTTGTACACAGTTACAAAAAATTTCACAGATTACTTCAAAACACAGAGTTATTGAGCGAAAAAAAATTATTAAATAATACCTAATTTTTGTTATGACGACCTCCTAGGTTTTAGGGGTTTCTTAAAATTTTCACCAGTATACAAATTTTATTTTGTATTTCTTCTTCCACCCCTTCAAGATCTTTTCTCTTAAGTCTATTCTCTTCCTTAAATTTTCCAATCGCGTTAGCGATTTTTTTTTTCGGATCTTGCCTTCTTTTCAACACTCTCCTGCTGATATTTCTATTCCAGGTAATCTCTGTATTTCTGGCTGCCCTGACTGAAAGTAACACCTTTCCATCCACAGATAAATGAACTGTCGCACAGAAGTGCTCTACTCCATCGCAGCCAGTCCTCTGGGCTATGAGTGACTAATCCATGTAAGTTTTCCACCAACATTAATGTGTTCATTTAAAATCCATCTTCACCGGTGGCANGCTATGAGTGACTAATCCATGTAAGTTTTCCACCAACATTAATGTGTTCATTTAAAATCCATCTTCACCGGTGGCGCCGCCATGGAAACGGATTAGAAGAATTCAACAACCTGCCACAGATGTTAATAGTTGGCTTTGCCACTCATTATCTGTGGGTGGGGAGGAAACCCTCATCTACGCCAACATCTGCAATAGCTTCAAACTTGTCGAAGCCTACTATCACCATGGGGATGATAAGATAAATATGGTACAAAGCTGGTTTTACGCGACGCAGAAATGTGGCGGATGAATACATGATGNGCTATGAGTGACTAATCCATGTAAGTTTTCCACCAACATTAATGTGTTCATTTAAAATCCATCTTCACCGGTGGCACCGCCATGGAAACGGATTAGAAGAATTCAACAACCTGCCACAGATGTTAATAGTTGGCTTTGCCACTCATTATCTGTGGGTGGGGAGGAAACCCTCATCTACGCCAGCATCTGCAATAGCTTCAAACTTGTCGAAGCCTACTATCATCNATCTGCAATAGCTTCAAACTTGTCGAAGCCTACTATCATCATGGGGATGATAAGATAAATATGGTACAAAGCTGGTTTTACGCGACGCAGAAATGTGGCGGATGAATACATGATGTGCATACATGATTTTAAACAGGGCTTTCAAAGGTGCTCAGTTTATCGTGAACAGCCTGAACAAAAGTTTTATTTTTATCTATTTGTATTTTCCCTTGTATAATGTTCTCTTTTGTTCTAAATTCATCTAAGTCGTTCTGGTGGTTAACCCATGACGTGCTCATTTCTACCCTAATCTGACATATATGGTTTTGACGTTAAAGCGTAGTTTAAAAACGAATATAACTTTAAATCACTTATTTTTAACCAGTGCGAACACATTTAAAAATTATATATGGTTCATGGTTCAGCACTTTTGAAATCAACTTTTGAAAGCACAGAATTAAGGCTTCTCTGATGTTCCTCATAACTCTCAAGTTTGAAATTTTCTCCTGGCCTTGCATGACTTCAGAAGTTGAAGAAAAAAAATTTGGAAGCATGTGAAACACATCTCGTAGAACAACTTCTGATCAATTTGTGCTAGAATAAATGAAGTTAGATTTTAGTATTTCTTGCCTCGTGATTATTGAATCCGGCCCACTGTACGCCGTCCGCCAATCAGCGCCTCTGAAGGCTCCCACACACCGGGAGCTTTTCTCCGCGTTTGAGGCCGAGAAGCGCGAGAGCGATAAGGGCGAGACTGCCTCGCGCATCAAACACGCCGTCGTCACTAAGTGCGAGGCTCTGAACTGACGTGCGGTGTTCTCGTCGCACCGCTTGTACCTATGGGACATTCGACAGTGAGCCTATTATTTTATTGGTAGAAAGTCTATAGCAAGGTTCAATTCAGGGCCCTTGGGTAGTTTATTATGTAGCTGGCGCGTATATATTGATATACGAAGCTTTGAAAAAGCCGTTTTAGCCATTTGGGAGTACTTAGAAACGGCGTTTATAATGAGCGTTGCATCTTGAAAGCACTCAGCAGTCTTCGTCTGAAGTGTGTGTTCTCTTCGTAGGTCAACACTGTGACTTAGTTCAAGCGCTACGGCAACCCAGCCGATAGGGTGCCGTACGCAGCATGCAGTGCCCAATCAGACACAGGTTCCGCTTCCAAGACCCTAGCGCAGCCAATCAGAGAACGGACACGCCCACATCATAAAGGCAGTAACGCCATTTCGTTTCCGTGAACGTTCTTACGTGTGAGGGTGCGTTCAGGCGGACCGTTGAACTAAGACCTGCCCACGCCGTAACAGCGAGCATACCAGTCCAGCAGTAGACAAGCTCTCTTATTTACTCTTGGAGTCGCGGTAGTCGTGTGGTTGGTTCATAGATCTCCCAATAGGCTGATTCGGGTTCGATTCCCAGCGGAGTCACCCCCCACTTTCGCGCGTGAAAAAAAGTTGTGGACGTTGCATTTGGCCGGCGAGTTTTCTCGGGGTCTTCCCTGTTTCCCCTGCTCTTGCGCTCCATCGCTGCTCCACTCCCTAGTCTCACTTCATCTCCATTGACGCTAAAAAAAAAAACATCGTTATTTAGAGCCTTCCATTTCCCTCTGCCCTATCCGACTCATTTGTACGAGACAGTAAATTGTCTTTTGATTAACACCGACGGCAGAGTGTTTGGAGAGGACGCTTTCCCTAATTCGCTTCCGTGGCAGCAGAGGCTAGCTGTCCGGCAAGCCATGTTCACCGGTCGCGTGCATGAATGCATTCGTGTATGTGTGCTCATGTAAGTGTGTTTGGGAACTTATCTGGTACGACTTCAACCTCGAACACACGTATGGTTAACATTCTCCTGGATTATACGGAATAGAGGGGCGCAGTGCTTCGCATTATTGGAATCGGAACTTGGAGCACCAGGTTAGAACAATAGCTGCACATTGATCGTCACGTGACTGATCTTCATTTTTCCCCAGTCCCGCTCGAGTGGCAAGCAACAAACGCATGTAACCATTGAAAATAAAACACACATTTTGTACAGTCTTGCTCGAGTCTCTAATCGGTCTTATATTGGAATGGAAAATTATGACATAAAAATTATGTAAAATAGAAAATACTATTTGAGGTATGTAGGGTATTTATTGCATGGACTAAAATATTTTATTGAAATAAAAAATGCATCACGTTTTTTTTAACTGAAGTTAACCTTAAAACCTGTATCACAATAAAGGGGGGAAATATCCATGGTATTAAAAATAATAAAATAAAAAAAACTGAAGTTATGTAACTATCTTCACTATAGACACCGAACTGCCTATCCGGGCAGTCTTGAAAGTCGGGGTGTTGTGTCGTGTTCCTCAAGTGGAATCATTATTCCTTCCGCGGTGTCTGCACAGTTGTTGGTGACGTTTCTCTAATCTCGTGTGATTTCTCCCCCTCGCGCTCTCAAGCGGACGACGGAAACTTCGCCGGGGAAATTGCGCGGAGGTAGAGGCGGCAAACTGGGAGCAGCACAGCGCACAAATGGGAGTTGCAGATACGAGCGCAATTAGTCTCTGCCTGCCTGCGAGACCCCCTGCCACCGCAAAACAAGAAGTTAATAACGACTGTGCGAAGACGCGGTTCGAATAATATAGTCTGTTCACAGTATCTTCGCACTTTGAGAATCAAACCTTCGGAAAATCACCCCCTGTATGACGTGTTTGGTCGTATCCTAAACATGGCATATATCACAAGCGTTCTATACTTCTGGTAACATAAAAAAGTCTTATTTCATGTTAAATTACATTTTTACTTGTGTTTTATCCATAAATACATTTAATTAATAATTAACATTAATAAAAAGAGAGAAAATGTGTATTTTGGTAATACCTAGTAAGGCCTAGATTTCATGCAAAATATTATTAAACCAGGACTTGGAAAGTTCGTCGCAAAAAAACTTATTCCAGTTCAAGTTCCTGTAGTGTCGAAACGAGCTGGTTCCAGTTTAAGTTCCGAGAAAGGAACTTAGAAGTTCCCAGACATTCCACTCGTATTTTCCATTGATAATTTTGTGATTCTTAACACTGTATAGAATTTTAAAATGTCTTACAGTGAGGCCACTGTTAGTCCTTGAAACAAATAATGTCTTCTTTATAACTGTTTTTACTCTGGAACTAATATTGTTAACAAGTTTAATACTACTTTTGATTATAGCCAAACATGCGAAATGTGGTTTATATTATTATAGACTCCATGAGGCACACTGGAAAATTAAAGCAACTAGACCGTTAAGTAGGAATATATTAATAAGTAGTAGAATAAATGAGGGAAAAACATATTAATATTCACGAAAGGACGAAAGGAAGGCTGTATTATACCTTAAAACTAATATTAAATATCAACTTAAATTTAATAATGGTGCAGTAGAAAAATGAAACACAGCAGTAACATAAAATTTTATTTTATTTTATTTTATTGCTGCAAAGAACACAAGACTGAGATTTAGTTAGCAAGAGTTTGCAGTTTGTTTCGACTCATGCTCGTGCGTTTGTTGAGTTAGGAACCAAGTTCTAAGGACAATTTAGGTCTTTACTTGCGTGAAACTTATTAGGGCCTATGCCCTAGATTTTTATTTAGGCACTCGCACTTCTAAACATACAGCTCAGCCGAAGTTATACGAAATTCGGTCCACGTGTCTCGAAATTATGTCTAAATCAAATTCCGAAAAACTGGTAGTGATTATCTTTACGGTCACTTTATTTGATAATAATCAGTTTTATCCGTGAAGTTATTGTTATTTTTGGAATTTTCCATTTCACATTCTGGCGGGAAAAAATGAATTAACAGTTACGTTGCTATCCTGTATGTGCCGCCTCTAATTCAACTATGAACTCTTTGCTGCACTTGAGGCCTTCACAAACGGTCGGCATAAATTGCGCGACACTCATCTATGTTGTTTCCGTTTTTAGGAACGAAAATAGTTTTTCTAAACCAGTCTGTGACGAAAAGAGCTTATCTTCGTTTACTTCCATCACGCACACGCAATCTCACACTTGTCTATCGTTTTCACAGAATAGAAAGCTGGAAACTTGCAAAGATTTGCAACTCGTGAAATATGAACAAGTCATACCTGCCAAACCAATAGGGTTGAATTTATCTCTCACATTACCAACGTAACAGTATTCTCACCGAGTTTTTACAAAAAAAAAAAGGTAATTTTTTTAACCTGTTTTTATAACTGTGTTAAATCATGTTGTTATAATGCTATAATCCTGTTTAGTGATAATTTCCTACAATAATGTTGTCAAAATGTTATAATATTGTTAAATAATTATGTTCTAATGTTATAATATGTTAAAACATGTTTTTATAGTAGTGCTAAATTATGTTTTTATAATGCTGCAATCATCTAATTTTTAAATTATATAAAAAATTAATTGACTTGCTTAAACAGGAATGGAAGATATCGTTCCGGTTCGTAGAAATAAGGAACAAAGTTCGAAACTTCGTTCATTCGGGTAAAAAAAATGGCCCTGTGGTCGCCCAATCGAATGGAATAGTGCACAGTCGCTCATGACTAGGATGCTGTCAGGCCATATACTACGGTCTGAGGCCGTGTCCGAGATGATCACGTGACCCGATTTTGTATACAAAAATGGTGACGTATTTGGTAATTTGGTATTTCGTATTTTGTATCTAACGAATGTTAGCAAAAATACGAACTGACACAATCAGAACCATGTTGGTTTTGATCTTCAAAATATGTACGCGAATGCGTAACTAAAACGTTTTCTTAAAACAAACAAGTATTCATAAAATCCCCTTTTTGAAACAAATAAGTGTTCATAAAATACCCTGGACATGTTTTAAAAAGCAAGTAAGTGTTGCGCTTTGTTTACATATTTCTCAACAAAAACTTTTTTAAGATTGTTATTGCATAAATAATTATTTTCTTATTTATTAACATGTTCGCAGCATCCCAGTGATGATTGTAGGAAAATCGCGTCCGTTTAAAACATTAAATTTAGATAAAAATAATTTTCATTGTTAACGTAAAAATGCGTGGCCGCGAGGGCTAAGCAGTTGACTGTCCACAACTTTCGAACTGAAACTTACGAAATGACAAATTACAAAATACCGAGTTTTTCATTTCGGACACGGCCTGAGTAACAGTCGAACAAAGAGTGGGGACGAAACAAGATATAGTCCATTCACGGTTACTTCCAACATTTCTGAGGCCCTGCTCAAGTTCTACTTTCAGGATATTCTTCCGCCTCATGCAAACAAAGCTAAAACTAAGTCTTGAAAATTACACCAAAGAGCAGGCGCCGTTTTAGTGAGCAGTCACTTTAATAATATTTTACATAAGCACTATTTCCTACCAGGCATTACCAATACACCTATTTTCACCCGGTTGTTATCCAAATTAAATATAAATAAATATTGTAATTTATCGGTAAAATATAAGTAAACCACCAATTTAACCAAAAATAAGATACTTTTACGTTAACAGAAGTATTAAACGATTATGATACATGACTTATTTAGGAAAGAACGATATACGTTATATATGGGGTGATTTTTCAATGGTTTGATTCGAAAAGTGTGAAGATACCGCGAATAGGCTATATCAGTGTATTGTATCGTGGCCATGTCTTTGAGACCAGGCGTATGAGGCGTGCAAGCAGTCGTATTCCCACCGTGTCAAGAGTGTACCGTCAATACATGGCTTCGGGTAAGACCGCCGCCGCCAGGGATAATATCGCCGTACGTACAACGTATCGATGGCAAAGATCATTATCTGCTAGTTCGGTTGGTATATAGTATATTCACGGTTTCTTCATATCCGTTTTTTTTTTAAACAAACCTTTGAAAAATCAACCCACACATGGCGTGTTTGTTTGTTTCCTAAATACGCCAGTAATCGCAAGTGTTTTACTCTTGTGTCAACATAAAAGGGCCTTTATGTTTGGTTAAATTGAACAACTATAAATTATAATATTCAGTTTACAATTAATACGGATAGAAACAGGGAGAAAATACGTGTGTTGGTAATGCCTAGTTAAGCAAGATATTATTATACTTGAGTGCGCACGAACGCGGTGCGTGGTCCTTCTGTGTAATTTTCTAGACTCGGTTAAACTTTGTTCGCATGCGGCGGAGGAATATCCTGGAAGTAGAACCTTAGCAGGGCTTCAGGAAAGTTGGAAGTAACCGTGCATGAACTACAGACAGGCCACAATGCAGCAGATAACTCGCCAGTTCGGTGCTGGACCACGACTATCTGTGAGCAGCCACGCCATCCGGAAGCTCCTCCTCGCTATGGGGTACGGAAGCCGCCGCCGCCGCGGGGTAACGCTAAGGTAACGCTGCTCGTCACACGTCACAAGGCTCAGCGACTAACATGGGCGCGGGGACACCGCCATTGGACCTTCGACGCGTGGATAAAGGTCGCGTGGAAATTTTTTCTGTCTGTTACTAAATTTTTTCATTTACGTTTGTGTGCTGAAAACTCCTTACTGAAAGCTCTGGCCTTAAAGCGCGAGAGATTTTTGTTACAGTTATTAACGGAAGAAATCAATTCTGAGCATGGAGGTACCAAGGGCGTACCCAGAAATTTACTTCCGGGTGGGGGGGAGGAGGATTTAAAATTTCGATTTCTATATTTTTTTTATATGAAAGCTATAATATTAAAAATTATTAGTTGAAAAAATTGTTTTCAACCAATGTGCTAATATACAGAGACGGCACTTCGTGTTCTTGAGGGATTGCAAATTTCTCATATGTGAAAAAATGGAAAATGTCGGTTTACTTATGTTAAATTCAAAAAATTACTTACAATCGTATATGGAACCACAAAATTATATATAAACATCCTCCATATTCAATGGGGCTCACGTATTTCTTATATTTAA
>NQII01000412.1:419863-433094 GCA_002778355.1 Clitarchus hookeri
AGGTACTTCCCTGGGAGATACGTTCGAAGGTTTTAAAATTAAAGTGTTGGCCAGTCTTTTTTTTTTCTCTCCTAGTGTCAGGTGGATTTTGAATTTAGTTTTCAGAAACCCGGTGAACACCTCTGTACGACTTTATAGTATCTACCATCGCATAATAACGTGCGTCATATCAGTGAATGTTGCAGAACGCGAGTTGGTCGGGATCGTGTCGGATAATATTGCACCACGCAATATTGCACCGTGCACGTTAGCGACTCCTCTTACGAGCCTGCAGGAATTACGTGGTTTAACTGTGCAAATTGGAGGTCGTCTGGTGGCGGCTAACGAATGTCGAGCTGCTTCGTAAAACTGACCCGGCCGAATGAAAGTGGCCACGCGGTGTTTGCCGTACCGCCAAATATGCAGGGAGATTAGTCTGCGTTGTAGTAATTATCACGCGCGCCATCATTTGCGCAGCGCATTAGAGCAGCTTCGGGTGAGCGTAAATGTTTCGGCGCGGCCAGGCGGGTCACTTGCGCTCCCAGCGGTCGGGAAATGGCGAACAACCGGGAACGTAGGCGGCGTTTCCGGTTGGGTAAAAAAAAAAAAAAAATCCACGTGCTTTCGGGGACGCATACCGTACAAGTTACTTGTCGTAAGGAATTATTGCCGGAACTTACTGGCACGGGAGCCACCCATCGTGCCGTCGGTAGAAGAATTTTTGTGTTACAACTCTTGAGGTAAATTGGTAGTGCGTTCTAGAGTGTGCTCGGTATCGAGAGGTGCATTAATGTGTTGCTATTGGATGTTCATGGTTACTTGAGCACTTCTGAAATACACCTTTGAAAAATGTCGCTGTCCGTATACACGCGTGTATTGTACCGGGCACACAGATTGGCGTGCGCCCAGTAAAGTTGGTAACAACAGAGGGAAAGTGGTTCCGTGTCTTTAAATTGAAGTAAAATTGTTAGGTAACCATTCGTAAATACCAAAATCGTGTATTTTGCTTTTTTTAAATGCAAATAAATGTGAGAACTTGCAAATTAGTAAAATATTTACTTTTTCTAATAATTTTGTAGTTTCACTTGATCGACGCATAATTAAAGTGATCAGGCCCATGGAAATGTTAATTTTACATATGGTGGGAAACTACGCAATGTACGTTACACAATTCAATGCGGATCGCTTGCACCAGCGAGCAGTTCAATGAGGCGAGAGTTGTTCTCGGGGGACAATAAACGCCGAGCTCCATCCCTGGAACGATCCTGGTTAGATAACTTCTCGGCCATTTGTGCGTGGCAGGCCGCGTTCAAATGGCTGCAGGCGCGGAGTCGACAGAACCGGCGGAAGGCTCGAAGAACAGCAGCGGTTCGCCGAAGGCGCTGACGACAGGCAGCTATAGGCTGTTCATGGTAAAGTGAGCACTTTTGAGGCCCTAGTTACTTTTTTCTTATCAGCCATTTTTTTATCCTTACACCACTTTTTAAAAATAAATATCACCATGTAAGTAATAAACACAGTGTGCATACTTTACTAGACTCCAGAGTTAACGTCTAAGGCTATAATGAAATATACTTATTGACTATTATTCCAAATGAGAGGGCTTCACAAAGTGCTTACTTCACCGTTAATAGCCTATATATATTTCCAAACAGTTCTCAAGGCAGCGGGACGCGAGCTCACCCGTTGTTGGTAAAAAGGGGGGGGGGGTACAAAGGTGCATGAGATTCCAAACCAAAACAGGATAACAAGGGAAGGGGAGACACGTATGTTAAAAAATATCGCAGTTCTCTGACTAATTATACAATTTAAAGGGCTTGCAAACACGTTAGCTACGCTCGTGGTATTATGTGAGGTTACATACATGGGCTTTGCGATATTCTCGAGTTGAACGTGGATAACTTAACATAACAGTATCAGGGGCGCAAAACTTACGAATAATAAACGGGCCCACAAACTTTGGAAATGACTTTGAGCCCAAGTCTCTGCTAGTATCGTGCAAACTGAAAATTCTACACGAAACCGTATCCACTCTTTCAGAACAGGTTTGGAAGGGTTTTTGCAGCTCCTGCAGCATTGGTTACGGATGATGCGCATTATTTTCAGTCATATTTGTTTAAATATGTGTATCGATGAATTGCGCTTACACCTGTTCATGGACGCCTACAAAAGAAATTGTGACATAAACCCTCTTAAACCACCAAAAGGAATCGACAGCACAAATTTACCTCCATGCAAGAAGGCATTACGCCAGCATGTACTGAGGGCAAAATACGTTACATTGATGTGGTCCAATTTACAACTGCCAGATCCTCCTAACGTAAAGACTGATGAGTTTGGTTGGGTCGAAGTGAATGGATCCTATGCCATCAAATGGTACGAGGGCTCTGCTTTCCGGAAAAGTTGGAAGACATTGTCATCGAGGAACAGGTACCAGAAAATGAAGATGACGAAATTACTGATACCAGCGATGAGGACGACGAAGATTAGAGAGTACTGTGTTTTGGACTTTTTTATCATCATTAAGAGTAAAAATTTGTGATATATTATATGATAAATGAGTCAACATTTTGTTATATTCTTATAATTGTACGGTGTAATAGAAAACTAAAGTCTTATTACTAATTCAGTTCTTACTATATATTCCCTGGTGTTATCCACCCTTTGGAACGTTGCCCATCAATTTGTCTGTTCCCTTGCTGAGAGAGTAGGAAGTAGAACCGGGAAGAGGTTTTAGAAGATATCTACAGGAATTCGAAATATTAATGGACGTATAATAATTCCCACAGCAGCGCCTTCAGAATGCCCCCCCCCCCCTTTTTTTTCTTCGACATTCCTTAAGAAAAAATATAGGTTGTAAAGTTAGGTTGAATAAAGTTGTAATGAAATTACATAGTTTTTATGAAAGGGTTTGAAAAAAAAAGGATTTGGTGACGATTACTAAATGTTAGATTCATTTTAGGAACAAAGTGCCAATTCACGAGTACCGTCTGCCAGTTCTTTCCACCGGATTACTGCCGGCATACTAGGTTTATTCGTCTCTCCATGTCGATTAGTTTCAATGGCCGAAATTTCAAAAGTCCGCATACAGTTTCATTTTCTTCACAAAAAGTACACTTTTTCAAGTGCCGTCTGCCAAGACTTCCCACCGGGTATGGGGTGGCAGACATGGTTTTTCGTTATATTCGTGTCGTGTAGTACCTCCTATCCAAGTTTCAGCTCTCTGCAAATACTTGCAATTTTGACGGATTTTCGCAATTTCAAACGTTTGCCATGTCTTAACCCATCCGCTTTGAGGCGGTAGGCTAGCAGAAATGGATCCAGGCTAGTAAATCCCATTAACTTCAATATTTAACAAATCTCCGCCTTTTACGACCACTTTTCAAGCTGGCTCCTGGACTAGATAGGTTATTCCACAGAACCCTCCATAACTGCTTGCACGCGGGCTCGGATAGCAGGTCTCGTGGAAGCTTCTGCCCGAGCTTGCACAGAAAATTTTATTGTGGCATACCGGCTTTAACGTGTAATTTGGTACAATGTTTTAACGGGCGTCATTACACTGATGTGAGTCCAGGGTTAAGTGTATTTGTGTTTTTCATAGTGAGTTTATGTATGTTTTGATTACTGTATATGTCGGCTTAGTTACTTCAGTCAATTTCAGGTAACTGTTTTGTTGTTGGTTCAACTTTTAAATTTCAGTTTAGGCCGCCGTTCTAAATTGAATTGCGTTTTGTAAGTCACTTACTGGTCTTGTTTTTAGAACGTTGGGGAGTAGTTGGATTTTGAGTGTAATTTTTTTTGTAGTTTCCGAATTTTTGAATTGGGCTTTGTGCGAACCAGCTCATATGGATCACTAAACGTAGTTTGAAAATGTTGCATTCATATACTTGGGCACATCTCTTTTAGATTACCCTTTTAAACCCACCTTTCGAGCATATTTGTGAATCTGGAGTTAATTTTGATACCCGATGAATGCAACCCTTAAGGTTGATTTTGCAGAGTTTCGTTATTGTATTATCTTAGTCAAATGCCTTTTAGTAGCAAATGTGAGTTAGGTGGCTTTGATAGGCCAGACTAGTGCACCCTTTCTCAAGGCTTATTAATAATTTTGAGATGTTTTAATGTTTCTTAATAATTTTTTAATAATCTGTTTATTCTCTTTTGTGAGTGATTGATTTTTGAGAGTTGAAAATAAGTGGCTTAACAACTCTTTTGAGCAAGACTTGTATCCCATTTGAATTTTTTAATCTTTCTGTGATGATGCTTGATATTGAAATTATGTCTTTTAAGAGAAATTAATGTGAAAATTATTAACCTTATAAAAGTTTGTAGCCACTTCCATTTTTATGTGTTATTTAATGCATTTTAGCATTGTCACATTCAATTTTGATTGCAACAACTAAATATGCCACAGTTCGACCCAGGCCATCATCAAAGGCTCTGAAGATGATTTCACTAACAAACACACAGCCAGTGCCATCACAGACTGTATCTGGGGCAGACATACGAGAAGCGAGATGTGTTCAACACCATGCAAGCAATCACAGCAGCGTGGGACAAAATCAGCCTTGAGAACATCCATGATTCCTTTCAGCATATCTTCTTTGTCAACAAAGCCCCACCTTTCATCTGCTTGTCTTAACAGAACATTGCTAGCCATATAGGCATCTTGATAGCTGTGTGCATTGTCCAGCCCCAGCCTGGGATTTTCACAAGTTTCAATCATATACCGCCATTCAGCAAAGCAATGCAGGAGCCTTCGGCTGCACCTACAAGGAGTATGCGCGTGCTGCTAAAAGGTTGGTAGTCTGAGGCGAACACAGTTCCAACTTCACCAGCATGCAGATGATGTCAGATGTTGGGAAGAAGGTGAGGTAAAGCTAGAGGGAGACCTGTGGCAGTGCATTACAGCCTACAGGTATTGGAAAACCTTCACCGCCAATGACCTCAAACCTATACCAAGATTGACATTGTGCAGGTGTGACGTGGACCACTCCTGCATGGTCTGGCACGGCCACTGTCATCACATCATTGGCCCACAGTCGCTGCACCAGTGCGGCCTGCGGAACACGCACGTTGTGCATCCCGATGCGTGTCTGCGTCGTTCTCTTGGGAACGGGTCACGACCCGATACCGAGTGCCTGTGGTGTCCCTAGAGAGATCTGTGTAATCAGGAAAGGAATCAAGTGTTAGAAGGTGTGTTAGATAGCATTAGAATGTATCACCCGCGGGCATATGTTCGTAAAATTCGCCCTTAGGGGATTGCGAAGTAATCGCAGTATGCACACTACGTGCAAATTTAATGAGGTAGGGTATTTGAAGTGTTCTATATAATTTTCCGAGTGCAATTGTATCTCTAATCAAGCCAATTAGTGATGTGGGAAATAATTAGTCTTTCTTTCAACCTGACCATTCCGGTCATCGAGTGCCCCAAAACTTAACAGACCTTAATGTCCCACGTGCTCTGCAAGGCACCACATAATCATGTTTTGTATTTAAATTAGTGCTTAAGAAAGAACTCTGGACTCTCCTCAAACTAAGGGATGTCCATCCCGAACGTTGAAGGGCCCTACTGTCTGTATGTTTTACGTATTTATGTAATGACGTCAGTAAACTAAGATACCTCGCGGGATGGTGTGAGCGCTCGGCGAACATGCAGCTCGCCCGCGCTACCCCCGGCAGTTTGATTCCACGGGTCTTGGGTGCTGCGCGTGCGTCGCGTCGCGGGCGACTCCCATACTTGTTCCAAACACCTGACTGCAATAGGTTAACATAATTTGCTGGAACTTTTACTTAGTTTACCAACAGTCTTCCCCGCGTTCACAGCACCCCTCTGTCAGCTCAGTTTACCGACCCCTGGAGGTTTAATTACTATTGTAAGTTTTCACGCCATTCTTAGCCTTTTTGTACAGTAACAGCCGCTGGTAGACCTTGTGAGTCAGGTCCACTTTAATTTGCATTGTGTACAACTGTGTACACTATTCGGCAATACAATTTACTTGAGTTAACCAAAACTTGTGAGTTCTCATTTAGTGTTGTATTTCGGGCCCTGGCCCTATCCAGGAAGTCATAAACACCTCAAGGAGGCACCATTCATTTATAAGGTAATACTAAGGTGTGCTGGGGAGCCTGAATACCTCTGCTATATTTTGTTTTCCTGTAAATTTATACTGCGTGTGTCAGGGGATATATCCATGTGGTCGTTCGGCACACGATCCTGAGAACTGTGACTCCGCGCCGGTGCCCATTCTATTCGAAATCGGAATATTGTGTAATATTCTGACTTTTCTTAACATAGTCCCCGACCGCTCAGGTAATGTTAGGTGGTAAGCAAAAAGTATGCCTCTGTCAAGAACTCCTTCACGAAATAAGTGGTTCAGGTGGTTTAAATGCTGTTGAGATTGTACAAAAGTGAAGTCTGCCAAACAACTGTAAACTTAAAAATTACAAGCATTAATGCAGCTTCCGAATATTAATGTTTACTTACAAATATTTGCAGTTGTATTACTACATAGTGTTTCAAATTTTATTAACAGTAAATGTGTAATTCCACTGCTGTGTGTATAAAAGTTATAAAAATTTACTCTCTATATTGTACACCACCCATCATTGCGATAAAACTTGTGTTGTAACCATTTTCAGATACTGTATATGAATACATTCGTAATTCCACTGATGTGTTTATAATCAATATGGACTTCATGCAAAAAAAACCTAGGAAAGAAAGGTTTGCGATATCACTTTCCTGTCTGTATCCCCCCCCCCTAAAAACTTAGTAAGGACAAACGACTTTTGAAGTTTTCGACCACACAGTGTACTTACTTTCAAAATGGCGACCATTTTAGCATTTAGGGTTTTGTTATATCTTTCAAACCAATTTAAACCAAATTTCTTATGTTGGCAGTGCAACATATAAGCATTGAATTTACAGATGGATATTGTTGTTGGTCAGCCATTGTGGAATGATAACAAAACATTAAAAAATATAACCTTTACATTATCTTTCAAAAACTACTTAACCAATTCTCACCACATTCAGTAAGTTATACTATGGTAGATCATGTAAACGTATGCAATTTTAATTTCTTAGGCACTTATTTTCAAAATGGTTGTCATACAAATATTTTTTTATTTATTTGGTATATCTACCATGTTGTTTGACCAATTTCGAACTAATTTTGAATGCTGAAAGATCTATTACTAGCATCACATAGGCCAACATAAAGCCACTTTGGTCAGCTATTTTAGATAGTGCCACACTAATAAATAACTTTTTATGTCTTTCTCAGAAAACAATTGACCAATTCCAACCAAGTACTACAGCAGGTGATGAAAACTGGTATGTTTTAAATAAGACAAACACTTATTTTCAGAATGGCAGCTATATCTACAGAACCATGTAACCAATTTTAATATATCCTTGTATACTGGATCTAGGACAATATCAAATGTGCTAATACATAAACTTTTTGTCCTCCATTAATGACAATGTCGCATTAAAAAATGTGAGGTTTTGTTTCACATCTCTAGATAAAAACCAACAGATTCGTACCAAATTTTACATGCAAGTTGTGCTACAGTAGTGCATGTAAACTTACTTGTTTTAGGTGCTGCAGGCATTTTTTACGGCATTAGTTTAAATAGATTAGTATGTTTTGTCTATAAAAATATTCAACAAAATTCAACCAAATTTTGTATGCCAACAGTATTCATTAGAAGCATCAAATATGCATTCATAAATCTTTTGTCAGAATTTTCCAAATTGTGCTAGGTGAGAAAATTGAACATATTGTCATATTTCCAGGACCCTTAAACTAATTTCGACCAAAGTTTGCACATTAGTAGTGCTACAGAATGTCGAGTAAACTTACATGATATAAGTGGTGTCAATGATTCTCAAAATGCTTTTGATAAGTTTGTCATATATATAAAAAAATTTAACCAAATCCGACCAAACTTTGGATGATAACAATATCTATTATAAGCATTGTATACAGAACCGTATTTACAGGCAATTTTGTAAGATAGCACCAGTCAACAAAATAAAGTTTTTATGCTACATCTCGTGGACCAATCACCTGATTTCCACCAAATTCTTCACACAAGTAGCATTACAGTAGGCCATGAAAACTTAACACCAAAACACGTAAATGGTTTGGACACTTCAGGTCAAAAACTGCTGCTCCGAATGTGACCTCCATAACGCAGTTGATTACACACTAGCTTGTGGTACGAGGTTCTCTGGGTTCGAGTCCCGGCTAAGACAAGTGTGTATTTATAATTATCTCAAATGTGTTTCATGCTTCTGGTTTCATCTCTAACGTTACTGCTGTCAACGAGAAGTCAAGATCTACCTACCATCTAAGTTTTTAAAATTTCATTAAAAATTATTTGCACCCATGTAGAGGAAAATTGGTTCATTATATATATATTTAATGAAATTTTTTAAAACTTAGATGGTAGGTAGATCTATATATATATACATATAACACAAAAAGTGAAAATGTAACAAGCATATACTGATACATTTTCACTTAAAACTTTTTTTGGTAACATTTATACCAACTCCACAAATGTGCACAGGATCTAATATTAAGAGAACCCAAAATAGTCTTTAGAGAAAAGGTAGGGGTTGTTTGAAATAATGCTCACCATTTGTAATTTATGTTTGTAGCAAGTGTTTAAAGTTTGAACCCAGTTACAGGAGTACTTTTTTGTTAATATCTGGTTTCCTCAAATTTTGCAACAAGTTCTGAAAATTTGTATACCCAATTGTTTTAAGTGGTTTGGTAACTGTAAAACACATCAGTCACACCTATAGTTTTTTCATAGTAGATGCACAGTAGATGACGTAGTTAATTTTTTCGTGTGTTAGAGGGCTACAATCTCCACAAACCTTGCTTCTGCCCTGTGTCAATCAGGAAGTGGGCATCTATAAATTTATCCCCCAGGTAAACAAGAAATCTTTAAATATGGAATGCTGCCGTTTAAGGGTTCCTTCCACCTGCCTGCGGCTATTTTCTACATTCAAGACCTCGGAACTAGTGATGGGCAGAACAAATTGATTCATTTGGATCAGTTCAGTGGGACAATTTGTTCAAAAGAATCATTCATTTTGTTCTCATGTACTGCAGTTATTTAGACTCGTGACTTCTCTCCCTTTCAGCCCGGACATTCGTTTTCTCAGCCTCTCGCTTTCGGCTCTTTTTCCCCATTTACATAGATTTTATCGGTTATTCTTTTAGCTAAACTATTGCTAAAGGACTATTTATTTTATTTTCACGGAATATTTTGTGTACAATTCTTAACTACTAATTGCCAGGTGTCAAGTTACGAAATATTCATGCAGGCGGTATCTATTCAGAGATAGTAACACGATGCTTTTTGTGAAGACCATCATCTCACTCTCTTTGCAGATGTTGTACAAGCCCTGATAACTTTTGACTCCTGATTCTTTTATGAACAAATCAGACTTTCCAATTTGTGTATCCGCTCTCCCTTTAACGTTTACTTTTGAATCGACTCAAAAGAATTTACATGAGCATCCCTCTGCGAGTACGTGTGCATTCTGTCCACTCTTTATAACGTAATCAGTAGCCTAGCTGCATATACCTGCCATATCTCAATGTTGTTTCCGCCATCTTGTGTCCGTCCACAGTGTATAACTACTCTACTTTTGTATGTATTGTCACTGTCATTTTCTGCTTTTCATGGCATACAGCATCATATCATGCAGTCTCTAATACTAGACAGATTTTACCACACTGCAGTGTGCCACCGCTCGCCACCTGAAGTCGCCCGAGCCAGCGAAACGTTGCGCGACTGCGCGTCCGTGTGGAAAATGTGTTCATCTGGCTTTTGTTTGTGTATGCTAATGAAGATAAAAAATATAACTAGTCTTAAACAACTCAAAAATCTTGGCAAAAAAATTTAACAGCTAAAACTGATTCTGACATCATCATTTTTCATACCCAAAAAATTAATTCTTGGAGTTGAAATAAAAACTTTAAACACGTCTTTGGATGAGACACATTTTGGATTTATTTTCATGTTTAGACACCGTTGTAATATGTCCAAGCATTTTTTTTTTAATCACAAGTCTTCTATCAAACCTCTGCAATGCACTTCACACACCGGGATTACGTTAATTACAGACATGGCTATTTTAACATTTTTTGCACATAATTGTATAGGAGCTAGAAATAATGTGCAAAATCACCCTTCTACATTAAAAGTAGTAGCATTACACCCTTGCGAACCCCTACATGCACAGATACAATAAAAACTTGATGAAATAAGACAGATGATAGACGTTTGAGAAATATAATGGTTTAGAGTACCAATGCTCTAATCAGAAAATGTTTTTTTCTCCAAGAACACAGTTTTCAGGAACACAACCCACAGCTACAGAAGAACCTACTCTAAAATGTTTTTGTAAATTGTGTACCAAAAACTCATTTAAAAATTGTGCCTATACAGAAAATTTTTGTGATATTTAAAGAGCTTCAGAACCCCTGTTAGGTGCATCCCCAGGGCATGGTAAAAAAAAAAAATGCATGTATTTGGGTTGTTAAAGTTATATTCTCTGTACATATCATAAAATTCTCATTCTTTTAAAAGTCTGTAATAATCCATTCCTTGCATTAAAAACACTGTACACAAAAAACAACTGAACTACACCACAACAAATCTATCTACCAAACAGAACTCTCAAATTTTTTTGAAATGTCAGATCAAACTAAAGTACATACACATAACAAATTAGAAAAAAAAAATGACATGAAATATATATATATATATATATGCAAATTTACACTAGTTTCATGAATAAATAAATTATATATGTGCATAAATGTTAACAAAATTAAAATACAGCATACATTTACAACAGATAGACATCTCTCAGCAACCATGTTACAAACAGTGCAATAATTACAATTGATACAAATGGAGTAATGTAATACATAATATATTTACAAAGAATATTGAGTATTATGTACGGTACACATAACTGATAGGCCATAGATAAACATTAAAATATACATATATAAATATAGGTCAATGCAAAATTTACCATACCACACATATTATATTGATGTCTTTTATAACACAACTTCCAACAAATCTCTATTGCAAAGTTCCTGAATCAGATTAGATTTTTATACATATTACTTACAAATACAAAAATATCTTTTTCAGTCGCTAACATATTTGATTTCAATGAAACTAACTAAAAAAACTATACTATTTGTCTTTCCTTGGAATGTCATACAAACTTTGGGCATTCCAAACCAACTACATATATGAAAGCATTATTACAGGAGAGAATCTGTTCACATAAATTAACATATACAATCAAAAAATTGTACACTACTACACACAAAAATACACACACACAGCACAATATTGATGTTACATTAATTTCAGAACAATTTAAACAAACTGAGCAAATACGTTACATTTCGATGTGAAGCCAATAACCTCCCTTTCCATGACATAACACACACAACAAACTGAATTACAAAAATGCAACACATCACTTGAATTTCACTTTTTTTTTTTTTTTTAAATAGAACCCTGTGTAATTATTTTTGTTCATTGTTCTTGACATGCGAAAGAGCACACTATTAGGACTTCAAAAATACATTACAACTTAAAATGATTATTTTATCACTACAGTGGCAGCCATTTACAGAAGCAATTCATTCTTTTTCAGCTTACATACTTCCCCCTTCGGAGAATGTAAACGACAGTTGAATAAAATTAACTTAAGATTTCTCTGACTCTACACAGTTGTTTTTTTTTTTAATTTTGTGCCCTAAGAGTTTCACTAAAATATTCATGACTGTACTGTATTTACTTGACACTATAGCTTTTATGAAAAAGTAATAACTTTTTAAACATCATACCTAAAACATGGTATTTTGTTTGATTACCGCGATTCCCATACATTTGCTTCACTAAGACCTACTGTTTGATTATTCAAATATAATTAGATTTCAGAAAAATTACCAACGAACAAAATTATTTTGTCTATATAAGTGTAAATATAAATAATAATGCCTAAATTATGAGTAACTGCAAATAACTAACCTTAAAAATATGATGCACTGCACTATTTACGGGAATGAAATGCAACTATCCAAATAGTTTTTGGTAGGACCTACTAAAAAAAAAAAGTACTCTTGTTAATGAAAGAGTTGTTTAAAAAAGTTTTAATAAGATGCAAAAATAACTAATTGGAATGAGGTACGTACACACTACTGCTATAAAATTCATCAGCTAATATTTCCTTTCATAGCCACAAATTTTCTTTTATTCCCACAACAGTTCTAATCAGTACTGCTGCACTATCAGAAGACTATCTGTTCCGAATACATAGTAATGAGAATATGCATTAAGAAAAAATATTGGTACATTTTGTTTATTAAACACATTCTACCTCTGAAAATACAGTTTGAATAATGCAAATGATCGGTAATGTTATTTTTGATTGGAATTACGAGTACATTCACACGGATTAGTAAAATTTAATATTCAACTTGAGTTACTAATTTTCAGATTCACCATAAAAAAAAATGAATTCTATGAAAAGAGAACTGTAATATGTATGCAACAAAGTCTAGATAAGGGCGACTCAACAAAGGCAATACAGCAGCAAAAAAGAGAGCTATCTATATATATATGCAGAAATTTTGGGCAACACAAATACAACTTCCTTATAGTGGTGGCGATTGGGTTACAAAATTGAAGGGTGGTACTAGAAGGGAGGGGTTCAAGGAATTTTTTCTGAACCTTTCCTTATTTTCTTTGCTCGTAACATAGGCAATTGAACAAGTAGTCGAAAACACTAATAACAAGGGATGCAAAAATTTGTGTGAGTTTCATAGCAATACACTAATTACATCTCTGCAAAAAAACGTGAAATTACTGGGAATGCTACATTAAAATGAATTAAGCATTTATAATGTTATAAAAAAAAATGATGTGCCCTAGACAAGATCAAATTACTAAATATATAATGTTGACCCGAAAATTTTTAGTTTCTACTGTAATTTTACGTTCATAGGTTGTTAATGTTTATGTTTTACGGCTTGAAATAATGCCTTGGCCCAATGCACCGTGGGAGTGTTGCCTCTCTATTTAGTTGCTCTTTAACTGTAGATGTGTAAGAAAAATTTACACAAAAATTGCCTAGTTTTCAAAAGCTAATCTAAAATAATTAATGCAAAAGTAAGATGGGATAGGGGGT